>JBBMJY010000002.1:19001676-19017694 GCA_037833715.1 Toxotes lorentzi | reverse complement strand
AAATAAAACAGGAACTATAAACAAAACTTAACTAAAGACTGAAAATGTCCACAAAAGAGTTCTTAACAAAAAGTGTTCAGAAACAGCCCCTCTTAGGGGCTAGTCGTGACTTCTACTTCCACATCTCCTGCCCTTTCTTGTTGAACGAACCTGAGTGCCCTTGTGTTTGCTACACACTTCTCACTTACATTAATATTCCCAAGGTGGAATTCCCAAGGTGGCGTTGTCGTACTCTTCCTCTTAATAGATCTACTATACCACCCTCGTAATTCGCCACACTAAGATGAATAAGCTGAGAACAAACCATAAACCGTACCAGTTTTCACCAGGATGTCGATGGGAGTGGACTCGGACTTGCAGGATAACGCTGGGCAGTGAATGTGAAAAAACAACCCTTGCCGTTACCACCATTGAGGTGCCCTTGTGCGAGGCCCTTAAGCCGAACTGGTCCAGTGGACATGCCTGTGGCCCAGCAGGTCAGACTGTGGTTGTACTGGGCAGCTTCCAGGGAGGAATGCATGGAACTGTGCTGTGAATGTGTGGAATGTAGTTACGGTACCAGTAAAAGAGAACTTGGCTATCAATGAAATATCCCCAAATAGCAAAAGGTAATAGACAACAGCATAGGCATGAATGTTTTCTGCCTCAAAAGTCTTTCTATACTCATATTTTTGTGGACTTATGTCCAGCTTTGATGTAAATCAGTGGACTTCTTAAGGTGGCACCTGATCACAACGAGCTGTAGCTTTGAGCATCGGATGAACTCATGGATGTTGCCTCATTGTTGATAATTCATCATGATGACTGGCAAATGCTGTGCTGACTAAGTGATAGGAAGGCATACAATATGAACATTAAATTAACTTCAATAAAGCAAAAATAAAATACTGTAGCTGAAAATCAAATCTTTGACACATGTTATATCAGGAGTATTTATGAGCTCTTCCGGAACCACATCAACAGCAAGTCCATCTAAAACCACTATGAATGTGCTGCACAGTGGCGCTACTGTGTGTCAAATGAACACACCATCTCAGAACTGCAGACTCATCACCATAATACAGTCAGTCTGCTAAGTGAAAAGTGAGGAGGAGTTTTCCTTCGCCTTGTCTGACGCATCCAGAATATTACCACGAATACCAGCTGGAAGCCTCATAAATCATCGGGGCCTACAGGACAAAGGAGATCACATGGCACCAGGGTGCAGCAGATGCTTAAGGGTTCAACTTTAGTAACGATAAGAGCCTCCATTCAGAGAAGGAAGGGGTTGTGGGAAGTAGATTATCGGTACAAGTGAGGTCAGGGGATGGGAGTATAATTAATACTGTATGAGTTAAACCTATGACATGCTTCTCCTGCTACCCACCACTATCTGATTTAAGTAGAAAGGACAGAGGAGAAAATGTGGGTGGAAAGCAAAGCACTGTGGGTGGGTGGGAACAGGAGGGCAGGAAGACCCTGCAAGGAGCAAGGGAATGCTTCTTTCTCCCTTTTCAGGGCTCAGTATTGCTCTGTCTCTTCTTATTAGAAAGCTAATGCAACTGTCTGTTCTAATACTGGAGAGCAGCTTTTATTCTCTTTTTTTCTCCTTCGCAACCTTTTTCTATTCCGTTCAGCACTAATCTGTGCAGTGGCAGCAGATGATAAGACGGGGCACATTCGCTTACTCTCTGCACTTTTTACAAGCTTTGTCTAGGCTCAAGCCGTACAGTCGTTTGTTTCAACAACTTTGCTATAGAATCAAGAAAAAAAAAAGGTGAAAACTTTTCCATGTGAATTTTTCTGTTGAGCTGTAATTCTTTAGAGGTTTTCTGTTGATATTGCCCTCCAAAACCTGAAAGAAAGCAGTGCCTTCTTTGTTTTAAGCACAAAGAAGCCCCAGTTTTTAGGCCTTTGAAGTGCACAAAGTGTTGGAGCTTATAGAGGTATTGTTCTTTGGAAGAGAGGATGAATTTTAGAGTGAATTTAAATCTTCAGGCTTAACGTTTACTGGCACTTGTATTGTAAAGATCAAACATGTCTTACTGGACCTTGAATGCAAACTAAGAACCCCCAGGCCAGAAAGAAGGAAAAAAGGGATTCATGAGGACTTGTCTGCAGATAATTCTGATGTAACTCCTCTTCTTGTTCAGTGGAATTGCAAAGCACTGAGAAAAGAGCAATTAGCACTATGATAAATTCACATTGTGTGCAGTTTCTAAGTTGCTCTTTGCAAGAACAGACGCTGAATACCTAAAATGTAAATGTCAGCTCTTCCTCAGTGCTTCAGTGTTTTCCCTTTCCATGAATGGCTGCATGTTGAGGCACAGGCAATTACAGACAACAAATAAGGCATTATGCTCATGATAAGGATGTTAAAGATGTTGTGTCATTGTTTGTTGTAATAGACATGAAGCACCCTGCACAGTTCAGCAGCGATGAAGAGAAGCAGAGTGAATGATCCTGACCGAGTACGGTGTCTGTATGGTGATGGCTGTCTCCGAGGGGGAAGTGGGATTTACAATTATCTGGACAGTGTGGGGAAACAGGCTTTCTTTTTCCTAATTTTTGCCCTAACAATGATTTACTTTGGTGTTGGATTTTACCTTCTTCTTGTGCTTCAGGACAGGAAGAAACTAAAGGGCTGAAAACAGAAGGTACAACCTTTTGGTCTGGTAAAACATTTCAGTTATTTTGCTGAAAGTGATCCAACAGGAATCAAAGGTGTAAAAAAAAACTTTTCAAAAAACTTTTCACACATTTCTAAATGTTGGATATAATTCAGCGTTTAACAAAGGTGTGAAAAGATTTTTGTACATCTGCTGTTTGTTTGTATAATGTTGGATTTTTTTCAGACTTTAAAGTAAAATATGTGGCAAATGTTTCACACCTCTGTTACAGATTACACAAAGGATCCAAGTTTTGCGTAACATGCAAAACTTTTTCAGACATGGGTTTAATGTTGGGAGGGAGTTGTTAGACATGCTTTGGCATATTCAGTAATTATTTTAAAAAATGATTCTGATATTCATTAAATATTTAAGCTTACCACAGCACTGACTGTTAAACTGCCATATTTAAGCAGCTCCAAGTGATAAAATTGCACACTGTATCTACGAACACACAAACAGCTGATTCCTCCAGACTCTGGCTCAGGTAGAACGCATACTTTACACAGTGACACACTTCAACATTTCTTTTAAATTATTCTGATACTTAAGACACAATGGAAATGAAAATCCATTGAGAGCTGTTTTCAGCTTTTTTCAGGATCGCTGCTGTATTTACAACCTGTCTCACAATTAGAGCCTAATAACCCTGAAATGTACACAATTTTCCAAAACACATTCCTACTTTATTTAAAAATACATTAGCAAAATATAATTGGAATTAATATTTGTAGTGGCCTGAGACATATCATTTTCAGTTTTATTATTTCATTATATAGCAGCATTATGGGCACAGGTCTGTGAGGTGTGCAAATCTCAGCTGAAGTGTATTTTTGCACACACACACACACAATAATAATAATAATTTTGTGTAGCAGAATCTATATTTTCTTATGACACTTTGTGGGTGTTCCAGCTTGTAGTCTGGGAATCACTGCTCTGATGCACAAACCTGTTGTGCTCATGTTTCATGCATGAGATATGGTGCATTTAGAGTGAGATTACAACAGTGATCTGCACGGTCTCCGGTACATCATTACGTTAAGGAGGAGGAAGTTGAGGTTAGGATTCAGGTTTTCCAAAGTTGTGTCAAAATGATTCCACACTTGATTGCTTCTTCTTCTGTGGTCTGTTGAAGGCAATGTGCACATATTGGGAAAAGGTGAAAATCGATGTAACCGCATACCAACCTGTGACATTTGATTACATTTGAAAATTGCACTCAGTTGTGGCCAAAAGTCATTGGATTTGCAGCTGGCAAAAAGATAATCCTCTATCCCTATAATGTATAATGGGGACATGCGATGTATTCTATTCAGGAACTTTTCTCACAAGTCTATTAGCAGGTGCACTGCAAGGCATGACAATGATGAGATAAAAGAATAAATTTTCATTGGTGTCACTTGATGTCATGGAACTTATAACATTTATGGGGGCAGTCTGTGGCCAGCAGACACATTAAAACTCTGATGTCCTGTTGTGTGAGATATTGTGGGATCATGTGGTGCTCATAAAGAAACTGGTTTGCTGGAGTGGATACCCCAGTGTGTCATTTGGTACTCGTCAGGTCCTCTCTTGCCCTGGTGGCATGATTAAACTTTGGAGGAGTCATCAGATTTGCTGGTACTTGGAGATTAAGATGATCTCAGACAATCCCTCAAGCAGAGGCAACCCTCCACCATTGTAATTTTATGCTAATAGAGAGATATCTTTCACAATGTAGTAGGCAGCAATCCCAAATCTCTCTCTCACACACACACTCATTGCTTCTTCTTTTCTCTCGCTCACTAGCTCTACCTCTTTGTCCTCTTTCATCCCTTCTTCTTTCAGACTTTGCTTCAGTTAAAGAAATCCCTGGGACACTATTCAGTCCCAGTCAATCTAATCTTGTGTGTGGGACTGTGTGGCTGTGTAACACTGTCCCAGCCTTTTGTAAACACATTACAGAGGAATGTAGCGTATAATTTTAAAGGATTGCACAGAAGACTTAAAACATTGTTCCTCATCTTGTTGTATTTGTTTCTTTCCTCGTACAGAAGCACATGCTGTCCTCTGATTCAGTTTATTTTTGAACGATTTTCTGATAGGGTTCAAAAGTTCATCTTAAATGTTGTCAAGTGTCTGTTGTTATGCCAGCTCTATAAAAGAGCTTTGATATTGGACAATTCTACAAAAACTGCTGTCGGTGAGAGCATTTCTACCATAAAAATGTTTGCTTTATATAATATATGTGCATGAGAACTAAAGTATGGAAATGGTTAGGAACGCATGTTTACGATGTGTTAGTCATGAATATTTATTATCATCAAAGAAACTTTAAATTTGAGGGATTTTCAAGGAGAGGCTGTGATTATCTGATGGTCTAATGGTCTCCCATATATGAATTTCTCTTCCTGAAGGACTTGTTTGTGTGAAATTTGTTTATGTCTTAATAGATCAGCACCAGGTCACAGTGTAATTTTTATTTTGCTTACAAAAACAACTCACATTCGACCCTTTGACGTTACTGTAATGAAGTCGTTATTGTTGAAATGACAGATAAAAAAAGGGAACAGAGACAGATGAGGACTGGCGCAGCTTCGGGGAAAGAAGTGATGGTTAAAATATTTTGACTTCCATCTGAACCACCTGTAGCTTCAGCCAGATGGTGGAGTTGAAAGGGTGTGTGTGGGGAGGGACATCTCACTGATTATGTCCCTACTCACTTGAGGGTGCATCTGGTGTATAAAGAGTCTGTTCATGCTGCCTCTCTGCAAGCGGCAACCACTACACTTTTTTTTTCCCTTTCGACTGTTTAATATGAAGCACTATGTTTGTGCGATGAATTAGGCATAATAAGGCAGTATACAAAGATGTCATGCATCACACTAAGTTGCACAGTTTTGTCGTACAGGAAAATATCTCACATTTAGAACTGAATAGCCTCCTTGTTATTTTTTCAGATCCATTAATCCATTGTTTTATAGTGGAAAAAACACAATTTATGTTTGCTTTGTGAGAGATGCAACCGTATTCCAGTTTGTTTACTTTCTTAATCATTCAGTTCTGGTGTTTGTCAAAATAAGGATTCTTAAAGATGTCCTCCAGACATGTTTTAAAACATATGAAAAATATTATTGTCTTTGAATAATAATTTATGTCTGATATAGTTTCACCAGAAAAAGATTCAATTTTCTTTTCATTTCACATGCCCAGCTCCTGGACAATAGATGTGTCCTGCTTCACTGAAAACTCCATTCACAGTGTGTATGCACAGTTTCCACATCACACTAGTGTAAGTTGCATCCCGGATCACACTTGGCTCCCAGACGTGTGGTGACTCTGCACATGCATCATTCTGAACAGCAAAGGTCAAACATCCAAGTGAAGTGAGAATCACATTTCTGATGTAGGGAAACTTTAAATTTCCTCTTTTGAGCACTGTAAGAAATTCTTGTCCTCACTGGCTTAAAGTATGAACCTCAAAGTTAATTTTGACCTTGTAATATATTGCAAGGTCACCTCCTCAAAATATGTAATAATTGTAATATCTTCTTCAGTCAAGAGCAATAGTAAACTGGCTCTGCATGTGGAAATTACAGGTTGGTTTAAAAAATGTTCATTTACAATGATATGAAGAAGAGCTGAAATATATATCATATAAAAATCATATAAAATATATCATTTTAGATTTAGAAGAATGACATATATATGGATGTATTACAGTTCATCCAATGAATACTACAACATAAACATTAAGAATCATTTCCAGGAGATGTATCCCTGTACGCAGGCCTAATCATTTGATTTCCACATAATCCAAATACACAAAATTATATTAACACATCTTGCCAACGTCACCCTCATGTCACCAGGCTTGAAAAATATTCCATCTACATCTCCCTTCATGAGTGAAATGTGAGTTAAATCAATTAAAGATCATAACCCTCACCTCATCAGTCTATTTCATGGCAGGAGCAGGTGGTCCTGATACTTGCTGCTTTTTGTATTTTTGAGGACCAGCAATCTGACACCAGGCATTAACACTCAAGCAGAATTTCTATATCATTTCTGAGCTTCAGCAATTCCATCCTAAAGCTACAGTAGAAGTTAGACTCTAATTTGTGATGTGATGAAGAGGGAAAACCCAGAGCTGCTCCACTGACAGTGGAGCTCACTGAAGCAATAGATATGATTTGTGGAGTCAAAGGAATGATGTGTAGTATTTCACACCCAAATGAGCTTTATTATAATAAAGGGCACCTTGTCATCAATCATAAAATTATCCATCCAGGCGCCCTGGATGCATTTTGTATCCAAAGGGGAAGGTTTTTCTGTTCAATGCATGTACCTCAACTTGTTTAGAGTAATGATTATAAGCGAGACTGTCCAATAATACAACAAAGTGTGTGTTCTGTTATTTTTAGAGCTGAGTGTTACTGGTTCAAAAAAAAAAAAAAAAAAGTAATATAACAACCAACTTGCTCCTTTTGCTCCCCCCATCCTCTTTTTTTCAAGATTTTCACATCTTAAGTTGTATTTTTGAACCTGGAGCTCTTGAGTCAATATCAGAGGGGGCTGCACGTGCTCTGATTCATGGTCTTTTGATTTTTAGTTGGCATACAGTTGAACTCTGTGCTGTTAACATGAAACACTATGCTTCCTCCTCAGGCATTCTGAGAGGTGAACGTTACGGAGCTATGAGAGCATGAAAGACCATTCAAGAGTATATCATGGCTGTTCTGCAGGCGTAATGTGTCTGCTTGTGTTGGCCTTGGAAGGTACTGTACTATGCCTTAACTCTGACACTGGACCTGCAGGCCTTACAGAACCCGCTAAGTATTGTATCTGCTGTGCAGTTTAAGGGTAACACACTCTGGTCACTGCTAATACAAATCACTTTAAGCAAGCTATTTTTCTACAATACAAAGATTTGTTTCTCACTTTAGCACAAAACATTTACTGTACTTCCCAGCTGCTTCTCTGGGGTACTAGAATAAGTACCAATGTGGAAAAACCCAATTAAGAGGAAAACACTAAAGGAAAATGTTTCATGTTATACTTATTCATGGAATCACAGGCTGCTTCTTCACTTCCAACTGTGAATAACAGGCGCCTCCTTTAAGAATGTGTCTTCATCAGTGTCAATTTCATGACCTGCTGCAAGTAAATGAAAAAATTACATTTTGCCTCTTTTATCCAGTGCAAAATGGTATATGAACAGCTCGCATCATGGTGCAGGATGTGCACAATTTCATCCTCTTGCAGCTGGTTAAAGACAAATTTCCAAGCGTCTCTTCATCTAAAAACATATCTGCTACATCTATAGTGAGAGTTCCTGACAAAACCAGCAGTTAGAGATAATGCAGTGGAGAAAAAAAGGGACATTATTAATAACCAGAATAACAGACTGATGGTGGTGAAGTGAGTGGCTGAAATTACAGGAAGGATTTGCTTACTTTTCATCAGTTTAATTTTGTGTGTTTAGGTCAGCACAACTGACTTTGTACAAAGCAACATTAGCTCTGCCCCCAGGGTCATTTGTCCTTTTTTTTAACAATGCAGGATAAGGAAAGAAGTACACAAATAAGCTTACTTTGATTCATTTTAAAAATGTAAAATTAATCTGGACAGGAAGAGTATTCTATGACTAATCTGCTGGGGTGGAAGAGAGATAAATAGAAATCCACTGTGGGCACGAATCTGAATCACTGTTTTGGTATGTAGACCTACAAATTAATTAAAGTGTAAGAGAGGAAGGGGAAATAGAAAACAAGAACATAGTGATACTATGTTCTTGTTTTCTAGGTACAATTCATAGCCAATTCATGGCTGTACCTTTATTTGGAATGAAAAGGGAATGAAAAGTGGAAGATCCCAAGGACTCCATAAGCTTTACTTACTCATTGTTTAAACTACTAACCATTTTTAGCCAAAACTCATTTCAAAAGAAAAGTTACATGAAGCAAGTTCTTCCTCTAAGCCTTGTAATCAAAGTTAACACAGAACAGAGTTTAAAACTGCAAGGGGGAACAGTGCATTGTCAGCAAGATGCCATAGCAAAGGAGTAAGTAATACTTCAATGTCTACTTCAAGCCCACTTTGACACATGGGTATGGATGGATGCAGCAGCTCAGACTCGTGGCCTTTCGGTTATGGGTTGGCCTCTAACCACCAGGTCACCCTGCCGTCCCAAGAGGGTAGACCTCATGACTGACTGGACAGTACAATTGTAAAAGACTGGGAATTAAACCATCACAAGAGGATGAACAGGATTGAAATGACAGGTGCACAGGTCCATGCCACTTGAGGCTGCTCACTTTCTGTTATGCACAGACGTTCTTGTGTATTTCAGAGTTCAAGGCCCTGTGTTTGTGCTGGCATGTCTCCCTGTATATTTGTGCTGTTGTTGTGTCTTTCTTGATGATGGGGCATCAGGTAAATTTTAGAAGCCTCTCCTTTGGAATTCACCCAAAAGTTTATAAGTTATAAAATAATCAACTGAGTTGAAGTGAACAGCTAATATGAAGTTTGGTGGTTGACATCTTAAGGAAAATGAGGCTTTCCTAAAAACATGTAAACGTCTATAAGTGTTGTGAGTACAAAAGGTCGCCAGTTTGTTTTAAGTTTTTGTTTTTTACTGTTTTTGACTATGTGATTCTTTTGAATTTTGGCAAAATAAATGACTTGTGTTTCATATGAGATTCTTGGTTCAATTAAACGGAGAGAGATTTACTGAGCAACTAAATAGCAGCATGTATGAAATTGTGACAACCACAAACTTCCATTAGTTGGTTGCTGCACGTTTAATATGGTGTGATACACGTCTTCACTAAACATAACATAGCTTTTTCTCTGTTGAATGGCTATGTAACTCTCTTGTCTGCTCATGTTTAAATGTTAGAGAGAAGTTCTCTCTAACATTTAAATGCAGCACTGACAAATACCAGAAACCAGAAACGTTCTTAAATAAGTATGAGAGTTGACAGATTAACTAACAGTAAGAGGAAGCAACATTTAATTACATGCTGTGCTCCTTACTGAGGAGTTATTGACTTTTACATGCAATAAAGAACAGTAAAACAATGCAATTTAACGTTGAAGTAAATGGAACTTGAGCTGTAAACAGAAGCAGGATTGCATTTGGTGGTTTTTCAAAGCAAGCTTTAATGAGCCAAACCATTCTTAGAAGTGGAGTTTCTTAAGTATTTCTTTCTAATGATATCCCCTGTATATGTTAAATGTCAGTGAATCTACAGAATATATGACTTGCTTTCTGGATCCATGAAGCGCTTTTTGCCCTACAAAAAAAAAAAAAAACGAGCAATGTTGCATAAGACATGAAAGGAACTTGAGTTTAAGCTAAAAATATAAAAGCTTCTGTATAGTTATTGAACCAGGGAAAAGTCCATCCTTTGAATGCCTTTGGCTGAAATGTAGAGTCCATTAGAAAGCTTTCTGAGAATATGACACTTCTACTTCCAGCATAACTTCCCCTGACCCTTCCTCACTTATTCTACAATGAAACAGTTAAGGATGAAACATAATTTCTGCCCTTTTCCCAGATAGTCCCTCTTTTGAAAACTACTATAAGACTGGTAGAGAATGATGCAGAAATTTCATGTGCAAAAAAGGGCGAACAGGATATCAAGGAAAGAAACTGAACCATGGATTCTGTGGTCTAAATCTAAAGCAAAGGGTAACTCCCATACCAAAATTTAATGCAAAGGATTGGAACCTGCTGTCACTTGAGACTATCTTTTCGTAAAGAATTAGCTCACTGGCCGTCTGAGCAAGCAGCTTATTACCATAGTTATGTTTTATAGGCAGAGGTGGGTAGTAACGCGTTACATTTACTCCGTTACATTTACTTGAGTAAGTTTCTGAACATAAGATACTTCTAGGAGTAGTTTTAAATGAATATACTTTTTACTTTTACTTGAGTAAATTTATAAAGAACAAACAGTACTCTTACTCCGCTACATTAGGCTATACTGAGCTCGTTACTTTTATCAGAGATACTGGATAAAGCTTTAAGCCCAAGGATCTACCGCGTGACTGTGTTTAACCAATGAAACGTGGTCCTAGCCCGTTTTGCAGCCTCGTCACGTGACCATACTCAATCTCACTGTCCACTGTCTTTTGATAGCTAAAAATGGCAGAATCAACGGCCGGCAATGCAGACGAGGACGAGGAGGAACACCCCTGTCCTCATACTGAAAGCATGTTTAGTTTACAAACAGTGCGAAACTGCAGTTACATTATGCGGTGTCTTCTGTGTCTCCCAAAACAAACTGTCTCTACTCTCTGTAATTTTGTCTGATTAAATGCTCAATAAATAAATCAGATGTTACTCAATAGTTACTCAGTACTTGAGTAGTTTTTTCACCAAGTACTTTTTTACTCTTACTCAAGTAGTTATTTGGATGACTACTTTTTACTTTTACTTGAGTAATATTATTCTGAAGTAATAGTACTTTTACTTGAGTACAATTTTTGGCTACTCTACCCACTTCTGTCTATAGGTAACCTCTAGTGGCCACAGTCATCATAACGGGAGCAAAGGAGGAAAGCTGGCGATGTTATTATAGAGTAACAAAGTCTTAATAGGGAGGAGTAGACGGATCATTTGAGAAAACACTGGATTTGGAGTCAGAAGGTTCCGCTGTTCGTTTCATGTTTTAAACAATCTTTTTTTTTTCCTTTTATCTGTGACCATTCCACAACCTTAACCACATGTTTATCATCGTAACTATGACAACAAAGGTCACCAATATGCTGCTATGGGTTGTATCAGAGGGTAGGACTTAATGACCCATATGGTTGTTTAGTTTGGAGGACTCATTGTGCCTTACTTACATTTAGTATCATTAAGCCAAACTCTTCTATTTTATGGAACCATGCCTGTAATTTATGTCAAAAATCAACTGATTGATTGGATAATTAAATTGATATACTAATTAATTCCTGTACAAAACACAAAAGTATGGCATATACACAAGTTCCTTTATGCACATCAATATCTTTTTTTATTGAATTGATAAATCTCAATATGGAAACAAATGATTTAAAGGTTAAACCTATGTCAAAGGTTCAAATATGCAAAGACAAGACAAAAAATCAGTGCTGTACTTTACAGGTAGCTTCCTACATAAACATTTATACAAGAGGGTATACTTTCAATTAATATTGTATACTTAATATTGTATACTTACAATAAATTATAGGATTGTACCTTGCAGCGGAGCACCTAGGTCTGCTGTTTATGGTCAAGGAGCTGCATGGATAACAGCTGATTTTATCCAAAGGAAGAGCTCAGCAGCTTGCGGGAGAAAATACAACACCCAGGCTGTGATTAAGATTCTCGACCGAACAGTGTGAAACTGTCCTCCTTATATCTGATGTCTGATAAGGTTTACCCATCAGCCTGTTGTGGTGACAAAACTCATGAAATGGAAAGTTTACCTCCTGGGGGCCACCTAACTTCTGTTGCATCTGTGAGCGGCATCATTACTGCCATCTTACCATTATTTTTTAACAGTCTGGCCAGTTATTGCCGTGATATTCAGCATCATTAAGACTTCTGTGCCTCTGTCTTAGCTGTGACTAAAAAACTGTTTGTCTAATTTATAGTGCAATTACCAAGAAAATGATAAAGATTTTTTTTCACCAATTGCCGGTGTGAAGCTCAGTCCCTGTCACTGGCAGCCCTTCTGTAAGCTTTGGCAGGGTTCAGGCTGCCATTTGCCTTCTCTAATGCATGTGGACTTGCCAGCCGCTGGTTTTCACTTGACAGTGGGGAGTTTCACTGGGAGAGTGCTACACATTTAGAGGTTCCTACTATCTCCCCACAACATTTACCTCTATTTTGAGTCATGACAGAGTGAACAGTTTATTCTGAATCATCATATCTCCCCCAGTTTTGGGACTCCCAGTCTGAGCATCTCAGGCTGTGATCAAATCAGTATTATCTCTAGAATTCCTTCCCAAAATGCTGTATAATTCTTTATATGAAGCCATAATGAACAGAATGTGTAGTGACACATTTTTTAATATAGTTTCATACGTAGTTTTATTCTTGTTTCAGTGTAAAGCTATTTATATCTTTGTTTAGCCATGCATTATATAAGGAGTCATTATTATTGTTTGAGCATTTGAGTTCATCCTTGACCTTGAATAAATATTTAACAAGCTAAACAACAACAACAACATCAACAACACATTAAACGACATTTTAAAGAATTATTTAATCGTACACACAGTGCCCACCAACTGGCACCAACAATCATGCCACAGTCAAAGTCACTGAAATCCCATTTCATCCCCATTCTGATATTTGATGTGAACATTTACTGAAGCTTGTGAACTGTGTGAGGAGTGATTGTTAAGTTTGTGCAGTCAATGTTAGTAAACCTAGCACATGCATCTTTCAACATAGTCCCCTTCTACATTTTCACATTTATTCCAGCAGTCGTGGAGCAGACAGATCCCTTATTTGTATAAGTTGGCATCTTTGACCCAGAGAGGCATTCACTGGAGCAGTGATGTTATCATCCATCCATCTATTTTCTACCGCTTAATCCGTCAGGGTCACGGGGGAGCTGGAGCCTATCCCAGCTGACTATGGGCGAGAGGCGGGGTACACCCTGGACTGGTCACCAGTCAATCGCAGGGCTGACACACAAAGACAGACAACCACACACGCACACACCCACACCTATGGGCAATTTAGAGTAGCCAATCAACCTAACCCATGCATGTTTTTGTGATTGTGGGAGTAAGCCGGAGTACCCGGAGAGAACCCACGCAAGCACAGGGAGAACATGCGAACTCCGCACAGAAGAGCCCAGACCAGGGTTCAAACCTGAAGTCACAGTGTCCTGTCTCATGCTTCCTATTAGCCTTTTACTTCAGGCTACAGCTGCCCTCCTGCAGTATGCCATTGTGGGCTCAATATACCATCATACATGTAATCCAGCTGTATAATGCACTATACAGTATGTACAACAACTCCCAATATTTGATTCATCTTCACATGCAGTCCCAGCCCTACCATGGGAATATCTTTTTGTTTCTTTCCAAGCAAAGGCAAAAGAAAGGCATCTAACCAGACCACAATGTCACTGATGAACAAAGCAGCTACACCATCAAATCTCTTTTGCACTCCTTCACCCTAACTCTGAGCTTTTGAGTCTTCACTCTGGGCATCAGCTTTGAAAATTAGCACAGGCACTGAACTCACTGCACTGCTGATCCCTGCTGGTATGCCATGTCACTGATACTTGTATGTACAAATTTAAATTAGTGCAGACACACAACACAGCTTTGGAGTGCTTCTTTTGTAGACATTTTGTGTTGTTGGCTTCTAAAATAATAAGAATCATGTATTTGCTATTGAAAATCTGTTGGATTGTACGCACTTGGTGTCCATGCATATTTGCCTTTGTGCTGCTGCAAACCTCAGTGGCATCTTTTCCAGCCTTTGCAATATTTGTATTCACCATTTGTTGTCTTTCACCTACTACTGGTTCATACAATCTACTATACTGCTTTCAGTATTTAGTACAAAGCATAACACTCATGGATTTTGTTTTACTGCAATAGAAAAATGCTATGGTGTGGGTGACATACTGACGAGATAACTGAGCACACAGCAGTAATTTTTCACCTGAAAAGCTGATTGCAGCATCACATGTGCAGCTGTTATCTACAGCAGTGTTCACTTTTGAAGCAAATGATAACAGATGTCTCAGACTGATTTGAAGATGTCACCTCTCCTAGTTTAAGGTGTAATTTGCAGGGTTTTTTTTTCTTTTTTTTTTGATGAATAAAAATGAATTAATCACCAAATTTTATTATTATGACTTATTAGATTTATGAAGATTCTCAATGATGAAATACATACAGATGTGTCAAGAAAACCACTTAAATAGGCTACAATATATGTCCTCCCAATATTTTGTTTGGCTTCAACACCCCAGTCAGCAGTTGGTTTGCAACAATCCTTTGTGAGTGTCAGCCAAGAATATTCAGAAGTAAAAGGAGAGAGGGAGTTTAATCGAAACAAACACCTTGTTCAGATGTGAGCCAGGGTCACACTAAGTGTTCACCCCATGGCTCTGTATAATTGCCTTCATGCTCATGCCTCTGCCAATAAAACTACCCATTAGTGACTTTGGAGTGGCAGGAAACGTAACTCTTCTCAGTAGCTTTTTTAACACATGAGTTTGTTGGATTGCTACTGCAGATTCCCCTCGCATCTATTTTTGATGCTGGTGCCGAAGTGGGACATCAAGGCTAATTTGAATAAGTGCTACTGTTAGTCAGACTATCAACATCAGCATGAATGCTTCATGGCTGTTAAAAAATATAAATATACACTGCAGGGGGATTAATCATTAAGATGTAAAAAGAAAATTAGCTGTCCATCATCTTGAATGATTTGGAAGGTTGGTTGCTCTGCCTGTCAACCTTCTAGATGAAATCTTGCTGTCCTCCCTTTTCCTGCACATCAAATTCAGAATTATCTTATTTGCCAAGCTCAGAATACATAAAAAAGTCGCCTCAGTAGAGTCGGCAAAAGATATACAATATGCACAACTAAAAACACAGTCCGTACAGAGTTGTGCATGGCATACAGAACATGGCAAGATAAACAGCAACTCACTTACCAACTGTCTGAGAGACTTACAGCTCGTAAGCTGTGCATATGACTCAGTGAAGAGCTTTATATCACTTCAAAAAAGTGACACCTTCTTCCTCCCCCTCTACCTCCTACCTGTCCTCCTCCACAAAATGATTAATACTATCCCAGAAGGGCAAATCCAAAATTGTGCATGTGACATGGATGCTAACTGAGAAGCAAAATCTGTTGAGAAAAATGAATCAATGTACACATTACACATATACAATAAACTTAAGTTATACACCATTATGTGTGTGATCTGCTGGAAAACACCTGTTTAATGACTGTACACTATCTGCTGTCTGTAAAGTTTTCAAATCTCTTTATATTTAGATTTAGATTAGATTTAGAGTAGCATTGCATTGGCACTTACAAAATGTGCATTTCCAAAAATGTCATAACTCTCAAGATCTGAAACTCAAATCAAGAACAACAGCACATGCACACACTCTTTTATTTTATCATTTGGACACTGGTTACTTTCATTCCCAGCTTAGTCTGTCCTACCGCTTCATGCCCAACCCTAGTCTAAACCAAGTCATACCCAGGAAATTTAAATGTGGTCATTTATTTTTGTAGGCACTCACTTTTTGTCCCCAAATGAGAGGTGAGTCCTCAAAAATACATGTATACGTACACACACACACACACACACACACACACACACACACACACACACACACACACACACACACACACACACACA
>JBBMJY010000002.1:18960967-19001576 GCA_037833715.1 Toxotes lorentzi | reverse complement strand
ATATATATATACACACACACACACACACACACACACACACACACACACACACACACACACACACACACACACACACAATGCCTAATTTCTTTATATTTAAATTGTGCATTTTAGCATTGTGAGAGATGATTTTCTCTGCTTCATCACTGCGTTGAATAATACAAATGTGTGAGGCTCAGTGCCGCAGTGTTCAGTCCTCAGCCTGAAGGTCACGTCCCTCTTTCAAATGAGGGCCAGAGGGCACAGAGTCTTGGACAGCAGGACACATCCAAAGGGAGTTTCCACACTTAATGGGCTCTAACACCCGTTGTAGAGAGAAGAGGGGATGTTTTGACTGACCTTGCACTCTCTCCCTCTCTGCAGGATAGACATTGATTGTGTATGATCTGTCCTGGCATTCAGCATTGAGTTGTCTGAAGCAGGGTTAAGGAAATGACATATGCACTTTGACACATCATTTTTTATTTTAATTCAAAATAATTGTTTTAATTTGTTTCAAAAATATTTATGTCAAAATATAAATGTTTAACAATGTGAATTAGAGTAATTGTTGCAAATAAACAGCCATTGTCTTCAGTGTGTTTGACTGGACATGACTTCTGTATGGAATTGACATTATTATAAATTATACAGAAACTACACTGAATTCATTTAATTTTGGAAAAGTTAAATGACATTTTGTCAGCACTATTTAATGGATGCAGGTTTGTTTCAAAGTTAAATGATTCATTAAAGTAAAATGGGACGTCCTGCTGATGCCACTGGACCTATTTATTTGTTATTAAGCTAACCCACTGTGCAATGTACAAAATGCAGATAAACACTGTGTACTGACAGTAATTACTATAAACCTCCTGCTGTTCTTGAAATCATGCATTTTTATAAAAAACTAAAAAATGAAACTGCCTCACTCATTCAGTCTTAGTCTTTGGATTTTGTGTCATGAAAAACCTTCAGCTTCATTTGAAAAAGCTTTGAAAAGCAAACAGCGAGTTCAGCAGATTTGACAAGTAGGATAAGAAGCATGATAGATCACCTTGAGAATGTAAAGTGCTGCTCCGAAATCCATCCTACGTATATATTTCCCATGATTCATTGGTCATACAAGTAGATGTTGGTAAGTCACTGTAGCTTTTTTCTTCCTGATGAATGAAAATAAAGACTGAATAAATGTTCTAAATAAAGATTACGCTCATTCATGACGATTATTCTCTCCACACTGTTGGATCACTCGAGGCTGATTCAAACTGAGACAGGGTTGTTAGGTCCAGAATTTTGAGACTCTGATCCACCTATTTTTGGTTTGTTTGTTTTGTTGTCCTAATTTATCATCAGCTGTTATGTATAGTAACAACTTAACATGAAAGTGCGAAAGATGGCATGGGAAAGATTTTATTTTTCTTCTAACAACTTCACTGGTAACTGGTATGGCTGATGTTAGCACTAACGTACCTTCACAAAAGAAAATATACTTTCTAAAAACAGATAGAGGGCATACCTGTAGAGATATTTCCACTTTATTTACCATGTCCTGCTCAGTGACCCACTTAGTTCCTCTAAATGACATTGACGTTACAAGGAATTTTCAATTATCAGTTGGCGTTAAGTAGAAGTGTAGCTAATTGATGAGCACTAACTTAAAGTTGAAATTGTAATGGTAAATAAACAGAACTAGAAAAGTATGTGCTACCAACCTGAGTTTGCCAAAATTGTGTTACAACAGATTCCAAGGGCACAGTGTTGTAACAGAGATCTAATGTCCAGTTATTTTCTGGTCCCTTCTAAAACTAGGGATATGAGTCCCATCCTGGACCTGCACCTGCTCAACACCTGCTCAGACCTTTACACAGCAGACACTTTGACTCGCTCTAAGAACAAAAGCACAGGTGGTACAGATAACATTTATGATGGCTCTGTTCCATTTGTGTGTCCTACTGAGCCAACATGCACGTAACCAACGCCCTGGAACTAGAACAGCTAAATGGATTGCAGCCATATTTAATGTTAGTAGTTGCACCTGTGCTTTTCCTGCTATGGCATGTCAAAGTGTATCCTGTGAAAATAGCCTTTTGCACAAAAACTGCAATAAGTTCAGCCCACTAGGCTGGTTATCTGAGTAGAGATACCCACCTTATGAGAAACAGAATGAAGACACCTGTCTCTCCTGGGTTAGACCTGGTCTTTCTGTTTGGAATATATAGGTATGCACTTGTGACCCTTTCCGGTAAAAGCATCCATTAAATTCCAGAGGCTGGGTTACAGAAGATTCCTGGTCATGCAACAGCAAAGCATCAAATAGCCACAAAAGACAGAAAACGACAGCATCAATGTGTTTATTCACTGTCTCCTACAGACAGCTGCACAGAGAGCATGGATCAGGTGGATTAGTATTATTATTATTATTCTTATTATTATGGTTAAATATCATGAAGACTAAACTAAAGTACAGTAAAAGCTCTTTTTTTCTATTTGTATTGTTATCTTTTCATTCCTGACCCCATTAATTGTTTTTCTTGACACTATATGTTTTACAAGAATGTTAAAAGATAGACAATATCATTGTAATTTAATCAATGGCAGCACAATCCCTTATTCATAGTCAAATGTGCTATAAACAGGTGCCGTACATGCCCACATGCACCATTCCAGGTGCACAACCACACACAAAATCTCATGATGACACCTCATCAGCCAAGGGCAAACTGCCAACCTCCTCACACTCTGCCTGTCTTAGTGAAAAGCAGTGGATTTATCGAGGAGCACCGAGGTGGACGTCACTATCACACAGCCACCAAAACAGACTAGATGCATTCTGACATACCCAGCTACACCAGTCCACCATGGCGAATCCCAGTTAAGAAACGGGTAAAGTCTTAAAGCTCTCTGTCGGTTGAATGTAAAAGTGCTCTAACATTGTTCACCACTGATCGAATGAATTCTATCATCCCACATGAATGTCTTCTTCTTTTGACTGTAACTGGAGTATTTTATATAATACTTTTTAAACTACATTTCCTCTCATCCAAGTGGGAGGTTTAATTACAGGAAAATTAGATGCTGGGAGGAAATATGTTGTCTTCCTCCAGGTCACTTCAACAGCATGAATGTTGGCTGACACAAGGACTTGTCCAAAGTGTTTTCAGGTTACATGCTGACAACAGCTGGGTGGTTAAAGGATGTTCTTAATGGAAAAAAAAAATGTGGTTTTACAAAAATGATCAGAAACTCAAGACGGAAGTTGCTAATCTCATGTTTGAGTATATTATATTGCATTCTAAAGTCAATTACACATGAAATTTGTTCAACCTTTTGTTTTCAAAATGTAGTTTGCATCTCACTCGACTTTTATGCATTGCACAAATGCAGATTTAGGAGTGTTTCACTGCAGTTGTCACAATGTGACTGTAGCCTACGCATTCACAGTGTGTGAAAAACAGATTTCTCATTATCAAAATGTTCACAGTGTTGGCAGCCTGGCACTGACAATGCAGCCATAGTCATGCTGTCAACAGAGCAGGTAAAAGATGAGAGTTGTTAATGATATGAGTCTCTTGTAACTGCCTGCAAAGCCTTAAAAACCCTCACCCTTTTACTGAAATTTACAAAAATGCCATAGAAATATTGGTAAAAAGAAAAATGAATAATAAATAATTCAGCTCAATTACTTTCTCTCAGGTTTCCTAACTGTTTTCAACACATTTCTTAATGGTCTGAAGTAAAACATTTTGTGTGGGTTTGGCAGTGCACTGAGACTAAAAATGTTCTAAAGACCAGCCTTTCTTTTCCTGCCTCATAAAAGCTGAAATACTTCTGTTGTAAACTTCAAACAGCTGGTAGTTGACCATGGCTTGGTCCTTTCTAAAGAACAAGTCTCATACTTTGTCTTTGCAGAAGGGCAGTTGTTGGTTATTTTGTATTGTTTTATGCACAACCATCTGACTGAGGGCTGGTAAAGTTTAACTAGCGCATCACTTGAGAAATTTCACTACTCCCAGGTGTGTCCGCATGCGTGTGGATGTGTGTGCATTTGGGCAAGAAAGAATTACTTTGATTGTTGTAAGCATTTACAAATTTTACAATCCAAAAAGACTCTTTAGAAATTTTTTAGAAGGGATCATAAATTATAAACAATATTGGTGTTAGCTTAGAATTATGGGGCTTCTGCATGACCTGTGTTAATTACAGGAAAATTAGATACATAGAGGTCCCTGAGATAATAAAGTAGCAATTTACCACAAATAATGTGATTTCAAATAATGGATCTTCAAGTAAGACCAATAAAAACTGATTTTGAAATGTGTTATACCTCAGTGGTAATTCAAACAACTAACTATTTTGTCTTAACAGCATTTAGTCAAAACTAATCTGTATCACATATGATTTGTAAAGCTTCTCTGTTGAAAAAATGAGAATAGCTCAAAGCTGAAGCAGGGTCTGTGTCTATGATATTATCCAGTTCTCACCATATAATTACTCATCTTACACACTGAATAAATTTGAATGCATTAATTAGTACACTGGCAGAGCACATACCATATATATTGAATGTTGAATTATATACTATAAGTAAATGTAAGGTCAGCATAGACAGAGCAGTATGTTCTGTTAGTAGAAGTGCATGCTTCACAGATTATTGTAACAGAACATGACGAGCACTGGGACAAACATTTAGTACATTTGCAAATATTTACTTAACTTTTTATTCATTTGTTGAACAGAAATGCACCAAACCATAAAAACTGAGTGCAACGAGTGGGCTTAACGTCATGTAGAAATTTAATTCTATTTGATAGATGGCAATGACAACCTCCTACCATCATACTAACCAGTAACAAAATTGCAATCAAAACCACTGTAATCATGGCTATAGATGTATAGAAATTTACTTTTTAACTACGCCAGTGCAGAGACATAATATCTTCCTCTCCTCCTCCTCGTCCTCTCGCTCAGTCCTTTCGTCTCCCCTCGCCGAACGCAGACATACTGTAGTCGTTGTTACTGTGTGACTGAGCGCTTTCCAGTAAGCGAGGGCAATCCGAGGCATTATTGAGGCTGGGACTGGCTTTAGTTGACACTTGTGGCGCAGTGATTCAGCATCATCTTCCCTGCATCTAATCTCTTCGTCACCTCCGTTGCTGAAGCGGCCAGATCTCTTTCCATTCTGCATGGCTGGTAACTCAATTAACTTGTTCCTTATCAATCCAAGGGCTCCTTCTCAGTGCCTTTCATCACTCAGAGGACCAAGATGGATCAGAATTGAAGTGCACAGTTTCATCAATATTAAAATTGCTTGTGCTACTAGTTTCATTTAACAACAAAGGTACTACTGTATCAACAATGAATTAATTCACACAAATAACTACATTCATTGAGAACATAGCAGTTAGATGTTTTGGAGGGTTATCGCTGCAAATAACACATCTCATACCATGCGGGAAACATTGGTCTACATTTTTCCCAGCTGTAATTGCAACGCCACTGAATACGTTGCCACAGCACACGGACAGTATAATTGAGACTACCTGTCAGATCTGATGCCAGTGCATGACTATCATACAGAAAACACAGTGCCGCAGTTTTCAGTTTGAGACATGAATGTTTAAAATCACAGCGAGGCATCTCGGCTTGCACTGCTAAAGTGTATTTACACCAGACACCAGCATGTGACTTGTAGCTGCAGTACATTTAGGTCCAAACTTGCACCTGTTAATGTCCCTCTCCTTGATTTCCTCTTGTGTTGTTTGTGATGTTTGCCCTTACAGCAAATGAAAGCTTGCTTGACTTTTTTTTTTTTTGGCACAAACGACTTAAAAATACATTCGTTTACAGGAATAAGAACAAATGTAAACACCTCAAAGGAAAATACTCAAAACGTGAAGCATTTCTATGACTGCTACAAACACTGGTGTTTATCTACGAACAAAAACACATGCCACCAGAATAATTTGAGAGTTATTGTTCTACCCACCATATACCTCACAAGATCACAAAGATTGATCAGAAATTCTATGAAATTGACTTGCCTTGGACTTCTTATCAGCTACACAGTCTGAATTATTACTGTAAAACTTCACTGCACTACATAGGGTCATCTAAAATTGCCACAATGGAACAAAAAAAGACACGTAAACCATGCATACTAATCTTGCCAAAATCAGTAATGCAGTGCTTTGCCTTTTAGAGATATGGAAATTACAGTTATTCAACCCTGCATGATGATTCAAAATGACTGCTGTTAACTATCAAGTGTTTGTTAATTAGGAATTAGAGAATGTGTGAACAAGTGATTCGGATACAGCCTTGATATCTATTTTATAGCAACATACAGTTGCATTAGTTTTTGACAGGGCATGTCTGTAATAACATATGGTGTTGAAGATCAAACACCTTTAAAAGTAATGTACAGTCCATGTTGCCCTCTCTTGCAGTAAAGCACCATCACAGCTGCACCATTTGATGAAACCTAACGAGGAGTGGTCAGCCTTGGAGGTTGCAGCCATGTGTGACAGTGCTTCCTCTCTCTCTCTCTCCATCTGTTCCTGTTGCATATTTCATCCTCACTCACCTTTTAGTCATTGTAGAGACTCCAAATGTCACTGATTTCTATCATCCAAATCCCCCAAAGCCCTCATATGAACATTGCAGAAGGAAAAAAAAAAAGTTATCTCTCACTTTAAGAGATACAGCACTTCACAAAACACACCCGTGGGTGCACTGCACACCATTTATGATCTATATCACAATTAGAAATCAAAGGTCTCCCTCAGTGAAAAATGTCAGATGGGTTTGAGTTCAAGTCTTTTTTTTCTCCCCTGGTGTGGGAATGGATGGAGAAAGGGTAAATGGCAATGATTCTTTCAAAAGATGATGTCTGCCCTCTGATGTTGCCCTCTTAACTGTTAGTAGGGGGAACAGTGACACAGGTTGCTAATGTTTTAATTACTGTCACTTCAAAGTATATAAAGTTTACAACAATTCAAAAATGGGAAATGTAGACAAATTAATAAGAATAAATCCACTGGCACATAAAATAAAATAAAAAAATCATTAGTTTACACTTTCGTTGCTTTCTGCTTAAATTTCTATTTTTCCTGCACTCCCATTGGGTTTAGTGTACTATGCCTCATCCATACTCTATATTTATAATCATACAACTGTTACCATTTGAATAGAACACTACAAGCTATACCGGAGTAGTAACCAGTAAATGAATAGAGAACAAATCAAGACCCAAGCGCTACTTAATGAATCACAAATATTTAACCTCACTTGAATATATAAAGTGTATATAAAGTTCTAAAATATTTCTTGCTATATATTTTTTTATTTCATAGTTTCTCTTAAATCATGACATTTAGAAATGTTATATCATAGCATAACTGTAAGCAGAGAAAAATCCCATCCAATACTATTAACACAAATCTGTGAGACCTGCAGCTTCACAGTTTTGTTACAACACTACAAAGCCGAAAATCACTTCAGGGAATTAACTTCAGGCAATTGTCCATTTTATCCCACTGTGCTGATCTATAAATATGTTTCAGCCATCAAAATGCTGGCATCATATGGGAGGATGACATTTGTCTTTGTGTGAAATACTCAGCTGAGACAATTAAAACCTCTGCATGTGCAAGCGAAATAAGGCTGTTGCCAATGACTCTTGCCTAATCTAACAAGAGAACAGATAGCAGAGAAAAGTCTCTGCTTAAACTATCATACACCATGTGTCAGATTTACGTTTATAGTTTTTAAGCAAATGAGACGGCAACATCTGCAAGTAACAACTGCAGCTATATCAGTAACCATCAGTAATCTAATATCCCTTTTATTCCCTGGTTTATCTCCACTTAGCATGTTACATAACTTTCAGTTGCTCATAATCAGTTTTATGGTTTCTAATGTTTGCTTTGCATATTATATAAGTGTCGATGTTCTTTCTTCTTTAATGAATTCTACAACTGTTAGTGTTGCAATGATCCACTTTCACCTGACTGTATCCTAAAGGACATCTTAAAAATTATGTTGCCTTTAGGAAACCCACCTAAAATTTGTGGGATCTCTGCCTGAGAGACAACAATATGGCTGTATACAAGATAAGAACATCTGGTGTGTGAGTGCATGAATCTTTTTTTTTTTTTTTTTTTTTTTTTCTTTTAGAGGCTTTACAGTTTTAATGTTTTGGAATTGGTAATGATCACAGGTCTAATTTTCTATTTCATAAGTTGCTGCTGATCCTTAAGCAAAGCATCATCATGTTTTGTCAATGGTCTGTTTTAAACATCTTTCGTCTCATTCACAGTTGACACAAAACAACAATTCAGTGTCTTCTCAGCATTTTAGGAACAAGGTGAGCTATTCATTTGAGAACTTGCATTACAACTATATCACCTGTGTGTTAATAATGATACAATAGACTATTGGGTTGTTGTTACTGGGATAAAAGTACAATTATAAAATGTAAATGTGGGTTACTGTGCCGCTGCTGTTGCCATTAGGGTAATTTATCATTGCACATTTTTTTTTATGTTTAAGACAATGTAGCAGAAAATCCACGAATTAAGCTTGTTGTGTGTAACACAAGGTGAAAATTATATTTTGGTTTGGTTAAATAACCCTGGGAAACAATTGGTAATGGGGGAAGTTCACACCATTGAATCAGTGCTAAATTGCCAATAACGTGATTTTTAGAGTGAAGAAAGATCCAGGTACAAAACTTTTTTTTTTTTTTTTCATTCTGATAATCGTTATAAACTGTTAAGAAGATTTGTTGGCAGAAAGAATTTAACAAGCAGGCAGGTAAAAGAACCTGCTGTTTCAACCTGCTGTGTCAGCCGGTGTAATAAAGCCAGCATCAGTACAGCCCTGCTTGGGGCTCTATGGCTCAACAGTGGCTCATAGATGGTTAAGAGGTCCAAAATATAGCTGGGAGCGAGACCTTGACAAGCAGTAAAAGTTATCAATCAAATTTTAAAATCAATCATGAAACTGACAGGCAACCAATGTAAGGATGCCAGAATAAGAGTAATGTGGCTCCATGTCTTTGAGCTGATTAAAAGCCCTGCTGCAGCACTGAGCTGCCGCTTGTTGATAAATAAAATGTCATAGTAACACCAGGAAACATAAAAGTATGTAGGACTCTTTATGTTAGTGACGGACATGAGTAATGCAATTTTGTCAATATTTAAAACTGAAGTGGACATGACTGAATTACTGCATCTGAATTAATGTGGGTCAAGGTTTAAAGTTTGACTGAAGATGCAGCAAAGAAGGTAGATGACAGGGAAGAGAAGGGCTAGTCAACGAGAGAGATTCATTGTCTGTCACCTGACCGGACCACATGTCTCCCCTGACCTGCTGAAACAACACCCTCTCTCTATTTCAGGGCCACCTGATTTACAAATTAAGCGCTGCTGCCAGGATTAAGGTAAGTCCCCTGAAAGATTTGTATCATCTTGCTGTTTCACTGTGAGTTCAGACAGCATTTTCAGGGTTGAGAATATTGCAGTGTGCAGTGAGAGTCACCAGTGTATTTTATGGGCTGACTGCCTTGCTCAGGGGTATAGTAGCGTTTCTTCATCCTTGGGTCACTGGCACAAGCTACCGTAAAAATGTCAAAAAGCTCTTTCTTGTTTTATAAGGAAAACCTTGCCAGGGCTTCTATATTCATCTTTGAGTATCCTCATTGTACTGACCTTTCATACATGGCAGATTCTCCGGTGTGCATGCTTTGGTCTTGCACACTGAATTTTCCAAGGTTCTCTCTGAATAAACATCCATCCTCACAATAAAGCTTTTTGAAACTAACCGACTTGACAGCCTTTCATATAATGAGAACATAATTTGTCTATTTTCTGGTCTGGACCATCTAAGACTGGTTGAACACATTTTGATTAAAAAAACCGACCATGGGCCATTGAAGTGTGCAAGAGTTTTGCATTTTACAGTTACAGTACAGAATATTAAAAGAGGGTACAAGGATTAGCAAACCACTAAAAAGCTCATCTAAAGGTCTGTTAAATGACTGAATGAATGACGTATTCTTTTGCAGTAATAAGGCCATGATGTTAAAGTTGTATTTCATTTGATGTTTCTTTCAAAAAAAAAAAAAAAATCTTCATCACACCACTTCACTTCAATCTGAAATTCCATAAAATATCATGAATAAAAAACACATGAAAATCGTAATCACTTTGCCAACATAGATCATAGTAACTCTGGAAGTCCAACGTGTTTTTGGTTTTAGTCTTTTCGTGACTTTTGGATTTCTTGACAAAAACAAATGTATAAAATATTGCCAGCTTTGACCTTTAGGTAGCCCTGTGTTATGGCAAAGAGAAGTCAATTGTGAGCTCTTCATGAACTCTTCATTGGGAACTCTTCATACACCGCTGCCCATAAAGTTAGAATAATTTTGTTTTCAGACATATTCCTTTTTATCCCTATTCACACACATCAGTAATTACAATTAATATATATTTCAGTCATTAATGGAAGTCTCAAAACTGCTTTCGTTGTTCTTCTCTCTACAAGACTCCATTAACAGAACTGTTCTACAAGTTTTTAAAAAAAGCCTAAGGATTTTGGGCACTCACTAGAGAGCCATCAAGATACAGCCTTAGTCTCCTTCTCTTTGAAAGGGCAGTATCTGTTTCACAAGGTAACAATTAAATTGCAGCTGTCAGCAGAGGAGATATTAAACTTGTTCCTGGTTCTGCCTCTTTTTCTGCTGACAGTGACCTTGGTAGGGAGACGGACGCTGGCTGCTGAAGCCTCATGCTGGTTGAGAGGGTTCGCATGCTCTGTCTCATGGAGAGCCAGCCATCTGGGATAGGGATATTCATCACACTGAAAAAGTACACACACAGCCACTGGCACTATCATCAGACACTATCATCATCATCATCATCAACACTCGCCAACATCATCACATGTTCCCGGGCTCTGGGAAAATCCCAGACCGCCAGCCCTACTGTCCCAAAAGATGATGTCACGCAATGTCATCTAATCACCTAAGGTGATATTGGCTGAATACCAGGTTTATCTCTATCTTTTTTTTTTTTTTTTTTTTTTTTTTGATGTGAAGGAGGATCAGTTTTCCTGGTCATAAATACACTGTAAATGGTTTCTTGAGGTTTCATGTCAAACTTCAGACCTGAAGACTGCATCAAGTCCTTCCAAAACAACCCATATGTCTGTTTCAAAAGCAAACGTCACTTTCAGCAGAAATTCCAGCAGAAGGGCAGTTATCCTTCTGATATTGTCATCATACTGGCAGTCAGCCTTTCACTAATTATTCAGTGATTTCACTGATTTCACTTCCCATCATCCAGTGTTCATTTAGCTTAAAGGAAAATTCTGGTGTATTTCAACTTTATGTAGTCCCCTTACGTGTGGCCATCATGTCAGGGCTCATACAGCCTTCACTTGATCACTGATCCATCGAGACATTAATACACACTCACCAAACCATTCATCTCAAAAATCTCAAGTACTGTACTGCAAATCAACAGGAGAAGTCTTAATAATACGGTAATAGTCACCAGTAGGTGATTGTAAAATGAAAGCCTCAGTCTGATTAAAAAGTTGCCATATCTGAAAAATAAAACTATCCTTCAGCCTTGAGTATATCTGTTATTTTGTGACTATTATTGTGTGTATAGGTTGCTTCCTTTTGATTTGTCAGTTAATCACTGTTACGACTGGTTGTAGATTTGCTGGGGTTTTGGATCGGCTGTGTTCTTCTCCCCTGGGTGTTTTTGTGAGACCATTGATTGACATTTGTCAGGTGTATGGGTCCCTGATTGACTAGGGTGACAGTTGGCAATTGGTCCATTCGCTGGGGACAGTTGCTGCTGATTGGTTGCCCAGACAACATCAGGCTATATACAGAGCCGAGCTGATTTGTCATACTGAGACGGAGCTTGTTCTTCCTCACCTCCTGACCCAGCAACACTGACCCTCTTTGTATGCAGTATGGTGATTGTTAGATGTTGTACATCTCTGTTGGAGTTCTCTGTTGGGGAATAGTAGGTGTGAGCTACCTGTAATGTTATCTTTGTTTTCTCCTGTTTTGTTAGTTTGATAAGTTAACAACTGCACTAGTTTTCTTAAAGTTTGTTAGGTTGTTCTTTCTCTCCACAATTTAGAACTCCTTTTGTCTATTATATTGGCCTGTTTCACCCTGAAGTTGAATTCTTCTCCCTTGTATGTGTTCAAATTGTAAATAAAGAAGCAAATCGTTGTGTATCTATTATTCTGTTTGGTCTGGCTTAGAAATTTGTGCAAAAAACAACAACAAAAAAAAAAATTGCTTTCCTTGCGCACAATGATCATGTTACTTAGAAGTCCTGATATTTCATAAATCCAATGCTACTTTGTTAGACTTAGAAGTGAGTACACTGAAATGAATGTTACAATTACACACAATTTAAAAACTGTAATTAACACACTAAACATCACAGCATTCACAACAAATAAGAGCAGTCATAAAGACAGTCATAAATCGATGCTGTCTTGTCAATGAACCTTCAGGTCATACACATAGGCAGAGATTTGCAACCAATTTCTCTGAATCATGTACACAATAGTGTGCCCAAACCTTTGCACCCCTGAGCAGACGATATACTGTGTTGATTTTTGAAGAAAGAAAAAGATCTTCCCTCAATTTTCAATCATGTTCAAGTCAGGGTAAGAGTGAAGTCCATTCCAAAAGCCGCAGTTTGTGTTTCTTGAAGAAGTTTGTGGTGGATTTTGAGGTTTGCTTTGGATTATTGTCCTGTTGTAGAAGCCAGACTTTTTTCCATTTCAGTATACTGACTCACTGCATGATATTTGCATCCAGAATTTGCTGATATTTAGTGGAATCCTTTCTTCCATCCATCCGTGCAATGTTCCCTGTGGCACCAACTGCTTTAGAACCCCAAAGCAGAATATTTCCACCCCCGTGCTTAACAGAAGGCAAAAGGGAATGTGTGCCCAAACTTTATTTTTTCTCCATTTTAAGATCATTAAATTAAAATTAACAGTGCATTAACAATTGAAGAAAATAAATCTGCTTGTTGCAGTTATATTTACAGAAAAAATAAACAGAACATAACAGAACAAAAAATGTGTTTAACATGTGATGACACCCGAGCTCACATCAAACAAGGGCCATCACGTACAGAATAATGTAAAACTGGTGTACATCCAGCCATTATCATCCCACCCAATCACCCAAACAAGATCACCATCATCATTCATCGGTGTATACTAGGCATACAGTAACTAAAAACTATGTGTTCATCTAACTTGTTCTGCTGTTCCAGAACAACTTAGATAAATAAATATACCATGTGAGGAAAAGAAACTGTCCGTTCAGATTTCATAGACCATCCTCTCCTGGTGAGCCCACTCTGTCTGCTAGACTCGGTGGCTGCGAAGGGTGTTTACTGGTGAATGACAACAGCTCAGCCAGAATGCCACCCTGAATCACATGCATTATTAAAAAATGTCAGCTCTGCCTGTGTGTTTGCATCCCCGAACCCCGGGACAGGCTGAACGCCGAGACGTATTTGTCATGCATGATCATGGACTCATTATGAAATGACCAGAGATTCGAAGAAAGCTAGAGAAGACAATTCTTTGAATAAAACATTCAGGGAAATGAAACTGTGCTTTGTACTTGTCCACCATGTTTTCTGCCTGGGCAGGATATAGGGTTATTATAACTATCTGGTGTGGATCGGATGTGAATTTGGCAGAATTAAATGTAATTTAGTATAGCTCTAATGTTTCTGCACTTACAGCATCACCCACACCAACAATGTAAAGCATATTATCCTCAGTCATTACCCTGTTAATAGGGGGGTTGTAGCGGCTGTTTCCTGGCCCACCCCACAGGTTTGTTTTAGTGGACGGACAGGTTGTGAGGAGAACTAATAAAGAAATCTTTAAAACATACATATGTGTATAAAAGATATAAATACACCATATGGTAGATGTAAAGACCAAAAAATATTACTTATATTGTGGTGCCATGAATCATGTTGGTCATGTACTGTAATGAAAGGTGCATTGGACTCTACTTGAAATCTTTTACACCACACCATCGCTGACAGTGAACATTATCGAGGCATTATAATCTGCAAGCACTTAAATATAATAAGTACTAAGTTGCAGCCATTACTACTGCACCACTTTCGCTAATGACCATATGCTGCAATCGTAAAAATAATATGAAGAAGCTGTGAAGACATAAACAGGATAACCTGATAATGCAAAGATACAGTAGTCACAAATACTAGGACAACAAAATGAACTAAGTTTGTTTCACAAGAAGTTCGGCTCTCCACATATGATCAGCAGCAGAATGGCTTTGTGTCGGCGTGATCCATTGTTTTCCAATGCTGAGAGCAAAGAAGCCAAACCTTGCAACACTGCTACCTTGGTTGTTGCACCCCTCTGGGATTTTGTCTCACCACTGCACTCAAATTACAACCATTTACAACCTGTATCTTGTTTGTTGGGATCTTTTCTTGCTCAGCCAATGAGGCGACATCTGTGTGTTGAAAAAAAGAGTTCCATGCCCTCAGACCCTCCTGATTACAGGATTATGAAGACTCCTGCCAGAATTTTCTTCTGTGTTTGACTGAAACACATACATAGCAGTCTTTGAACTTCCTGACCCTTTCCTGCTACCTGGCACACATCAGTGACGTTTATGTGTTCTAATTTTTCACGTTAGAATTTTGAAATGTAATTGATGTATGAATAGTTTAGGGGTATGTTTGGCTGACTGGGTGGTCTCACTGTGTCATGATAGCTGCTGTTTGTTTGGTTCCACCAGGCTACACTACACTGCCAAGATTTGGATTTGTGTGGTGGTCAGCATCTGCCAAGATGGCAGTGAGCAGGAAACCAAAACCCAGACATCACAGCATTCCTTCTTAAACCTTTGTGCCACATCACAGACATCCATCTCATCTCTACAATCTGTAGTTGCTCCTCATATTTTCCAATGGAACAGTGACAGTGTGAACAGATGATGCAGTCTTGCTCATTCTGTAGCTAGTCAATGACAAATGTGTCTCATTCTTCTGACTTGTAATTCAATCAGTATAATTTTAATACTGCAGAACAGTAGCACCATTTCCCACGCACACACATTTTATATGCTACATTGTCCAAATGCATTAAAGTCCCTGTATTAAACTTGTTGAAATTCTTAGAGGATAGTGATTTGTTGTGGAGCACTGGGTGAGAGGTAATTTGCGAGATGCATGACTTTATTTGTCCGTGCAGACATGTAGTGTGTGCTTCATTAATACAGGTGTCACACCTGAGGTGCAGTGATGTCAGATGTTAACATTTATACTAAATGACTTTATTTATAGTGGGAAGTTTTGCCAGGGCTGCACCTGGTTTGCAGTCTGCAATCTCTAAACACTAAACTGACATATTTCAAGATATGAAATCAGTCAGAGGATGATTCATGGAAATGATTGCTGTTGGGTTCTTTTTAATTAGGCTCTCTTGCAAGTTTGTTGCATCATTGTGACTAATCTGGATTGTTGAGAAATTCTGTAATTAGTGAAAATGTTTGTTATATCTTATGCAGGGTCTGTCTGAGGGTCCCAGAAGCTTTGTAAAGCTTTGATACAAACAACCAAACTGAGGTTGTTAATTTTTATGAACAAATCAGTGAAGTCACACTGTTATTATTTTACATTGCATTAAAACTCAGTTACATTATCTTCATTTTGCTCCATATTGCAGAAATATTTGCTGTGATGCCTTGACTAAACTAAGATCAGCCAATCAGCCTCAACATCAAAACCAGTTACACCAAGTCAATTCCATAACCTTTTGACTCTTAAAGCCTGTGAATATGTGTATAATTCAAAACATGCATGGAAGATGATTTTCACCCAGCAACAGTGTTACATTGTTTGTGCCTCCCTGCTTACCCTGATCCATCTATCATGATCAGTAATCCCAAGTTGATTGTGCTGCAGCTAACTATTGCAACCAAAGGATCAATAGTGTATTGTGCTCCATAACAAGATCTGCTGAATGGCTGATAATTAAGACATACTGTACTGTATCAGTCAGGGGCTGCATGGTGTGATCTTGCGTTCTGAAATAAACACTGAGGCTCTGCATCTCAAAGGAGGTGTTTTAGTTTACTCTTCAGTAAACTAAAACAAAATATACTCTACATCATGTGGAAACTGACAGCTCAGAGTGAAACATGTCTGCACATTCTTGATGACAATTGGTCACTCCTTTTGTTAATAGACTGATAATGTCTCTTAATGGCACCATAGATATTTGATGTTAATGAATACGTCTGGTATCCAAAGTCTCCCCTCCAGAAAATTTTGCGTCTCATCATATGATGAGCAATAAAACAGGAAATGTTTTTAATTTTGATTTCTACCAAACATCAACTGACAATCTTTTCATATACATAAGAATAAGAATTGTAACCTATTCTTTAAATGATGAAAACAAGAATAAGATGATTTGCTTGTGCTGTTTGACATTCTTTGATTGTTAGTATTTCGGGTGATCACATTAAACTACTCCTATATTTCACATGAAAATCATGTCACTTTGGATGAAAAAACTGAAAGATACATGCTTGTCAACATTTTGTTTTTCTGACATCCATGGAGACGATTGGTACTGCACCATAAGCCACTTGTTTCCTTTAGAAAAGAGAAGGCTGCAACACAAACACACCTAATAACAGGGGCACTCAGAGGCTCTCCTGCCATGATGTTGGAAAAATATTCTACTTGAGTGCCCACGCTGCTGTTGCTCTCATAGCTGGCTGAGCGGCTCCGAACTACCTCCTCACCATCTCTATCCCTGCTTCTATCCAGTGCACTTTCCCTGCCCCATTCTCTCTCCATTTCCTGTGTCACTGCTTCCCCATCTTCTCTTTCTCTTTTTCCCTCTCACACCCCCTTCTTCATTTCCTCTCTTTTCTACATCTTCACTCTGCTGTCTCTCTCTCTCTCTCTAACTCTGTATGAACTTCTGCCTCACTCTCTCAGGTAAGGATGCTTTGAACCCACATCGTGTGTGGGTGAGCGACCCCTAAAAGCAAAGGGCTCCTCTTGCCACAGGTGAATCACTTTGCTTTGCTTTTATCTGGCTGCCACCGAGTCCCACAAAGTCAGACATTTGTGCATGAGCAGGAGCAGAGGGTTTCAGATGTCCGTGTTGTATAGCCAAACAGCTATGAATAATGAAACAGAGGTGAGATATAAGAGGCAGACGCAAAGAGGAGACATTCAGTGCACGCTCTCCAACAGGTTTTCAATGAGGTAAATATATTTTTACATGTGCTTAAAGAGTTTGAGCAGAAAATGTTTTAAAATTTTGCTAAAACGGGACATACATTACCATAATGCAAGCAATTTGATCTTTAAACCACTGTGAATATTCAGTGGACTACATGACGAAATGTCCTTTTTATTTAAGAACCCTATACAAAATTCATTCACTAACCAAAATTCTGATTCATCCCATCAACTTGCTCTGACACTTCTCAGAGTTAAAAAAAAACAAAAAAAAAAAAAACAAACAAACAAAATACTCCCGAATCCCAGTGAGCTTCCAAGCAGTAATACTTGCCTGCGATATTATGGGAGGCATCTCAAGGTCTTCCAGAGCAGCTCTCTAGGGTTGCCTAGCTACCAGGCAATTGCATGTCTCACAGCTCCCACTCTTTTCTTCTGTCTTGTTCAACATGAACTGAATGTTTGCATCTCTACAGAGAGAGAGAGAGAGGCTAGCTGCCAAACACTACAAAGGAAGACACATCAACACATGTTAATCATGCTCAATAAAAATCCCTATTCCTTATCACACAAAAGGGGTCTTTCACTAAATAATTAAAAGGCTGACTGGGGTTGATGAAGTCAGTATAATGTCAGAGCAGCCTTTAATAAACTCTCTTTTTCACATTATGTAACTGAGTGGCTCAGCAGCACATGTCAGAGAGTGACTGGTATTGGATAGGCAATGATTTTTAATATCAGGCTGCCATGTGTGTCATATACTATGTGTGTCTGTCTGTCAACTAAGAGATCCTTTTTAATAATTAATACTTTGATCAGATGGACCAAAATAATAAAACAAGCTCAGCAGACTTTTGAATGCAGCAGTTCCAACTTTCAAGTTGAGTAAACATTTCCTTATTTGAAGCTGCAGTATTTTTTATATAACCAATGGATCAAATGATTTCGTGTGATGTGAACCACGTCACTCCTCAGGACAAACAGAGCCTGCAGTTCCCCTCAGCTCTGCTGAGGTCATTAGTGTCTTTGAGCTTATCATTTTGGTTTTACGACACTAAACCTTTCTGTTTTTGTTCACTTTCACCAGCTTGCCAGCATTTTCAGCTACAGCACACAGGTTAAAAAAAAAACTCTACCTACCTGCCCAATGACAAATGGTTGAAAGGCAAAGTTAGCAACTACCTGGTTCACATATTGAAGCACTTGGCAGCTAGAGGGACAGACATTTCCTTCAGTTTGTACACATCAGAGCGAAAGTGGGGTTGAATAATAGACTTACATTCACCAGGTGATTTAAATAAACAGATAAACAAATTGTAAATAAGTAATGCAAAGATTATAGCGTGAAGTGTTTGTCTGTTTAACAGAATACATTTCAGCCTGTGGAGGCAACGGTGTTCCTTACAAGTGTTCAAAGAATTAAAACATCTTAATCATCTTCAAAATCACTTTTTAAAAATTTGTTTTTAAAATATATATCTTTTTTTTAAATAATTTTCTAGAATTGAATCAATGTGTAATTATTATTTCTCTTTAAGTGCCATGTCGAAAATGTTAAGATCCATCTGCTGGGGACATTATATGCACAAAAAAAATGTTAAAATCTAATTTTGGAGATGCTTTGTCTTAAACCCAAATTCAAGTCAGCAGGTTACCATAATCACTGGTCGTCATTCTCTGAGGACATCATCCTAGCTGTGGTGCTCAATGGGAAAATAGTAATAGATTGGAAAAATACCCTGGAGAAAAAAAAACAACTAAAGCAACTTTTTAAACAGCATCAGTGAGTTATTTTAAAATGACACATATTCCCCACACTGAAATAACCTTTTTACAGCAAGTGGCACAAAGAGAGACTCTCAGCCTGGGCTTGAATGTTGCACTATTATACTTGTGTCTCTCAAAACAGCCAAATAAATAAATAAAGCACATTCTGAGTGCATCATAGTCAACAGACCATCGGCAAAAGATAAACTGTAAAACCCTCTGACGGGCTTGAAAAACCACAATCCACACAAATTATAACCTTCTGCAACCTCATAAAACACACGCCTGAGGATCTCCGCTTCCTGCTCTGCCTTTTTTTTTCTTTTTCTTTTTTACCTTGCGGGTGTCTCTGAATTCACCCTTTAATCAAGGAAATAAGATACACACCAGTAAAATTGCTTGAGATCACTGTACTGTATTTTCATTGGAGTGAGGTAACCCAGTTTGCAGGTAATTTGTACCAAATGCAGCCATTGTGCTGCAAGTGCAGGAGGAGTCATGTTTGCAAAGTGTTTAATGCCATCATTTTATTTCTTTGGTCATTTTGTCATGTTTTGGCATCAAGGTAATTTAAAGTTAAATGTATTTGTGTTCCTTCTGCATGGGGGTTTTAAAGTGGATCGTTCAGATAAACAGATTTTATGAAGCTACACCGAAAACTAAAGAACCTTTTGCTGCAAATAAAACCACTACTATTTGAAACTGGTTACAGTTGGTTTCCAGCTTCAAGATTTAAAGAGTGAAGAGTGCTGAATGTGCGTGTTCGTGTGTATGTTCATTTACTCCCCTTCAGAACTTCCACCATGTAAAACCACAGCACAGACATCCAGTATGCTTCTATTTGTTTGTAGATCTGCCCAACTATTTGTAGATTATGTGACACAAGTGGTGGAGTATTGCCATCACTATGATGGGCAGTCTCAAATTGCATGCTGGCAGTCACTCCTTACCTTTATTCTGTGGCAGGCAAAGTGGCCTTTCCAGTCAGAGTAAACATTTCAGGGACATCCAATCATCTGAGTGAATAGTCCAGGTCAGCTAAGGCCAGTCAAGGGCTCTGGACACCCTCCTTTGATAACATGGCTTTTAGCTGGCTTTCACTTCCTCTGTAGTCCACTCAAGAAAACACAAATATATGAAGGACAGAGGCATCAGAATAAATTGTAAGTGGTAGTACTAGACAATTCCCCTGTGGGAAATCACGAGAGTGGTGCATTTTTTTTGCTATTGTGCAATTGTGTTGCACTGTTTGTTATCGTGCTATTGTGTGTCTGTGTGAGTTGTTGTACTATTGTGTGTCTGTGTGAGTCTGTGTTTGTCTGTGTCTACATTTTAAAGTTTGAATGATGTTTCTAGGTGAAAGTATGCCGGAGCAGTAGATGTTTGAAAAAGGTGGAAAATTTAACTTTTCCCATTCATTCTCTAGGGGAAATTTTTTGCAGTTTTTCGCGCATAACTTTGCGAAACGTGAATATTCTGGAGAAAAAAATACAAGCACACCAAATTCGATCGAGCCGCTCAATTTGATGTATCATTTGTTGATGTGCACTCAATGGTGTGGGACGAGAAACAAACCGAAAATCGATACGGAAGAAGAAGAAAAAGAAGAAAAACGGGAAGAACAATAGTGTGCATGCGAAGCAATGCACCTCTAATAACTAATATTTTTCTGCCCTGCAGTCAAATAATAAGCATATACCCAGTGTGTGTGTTGAGGCGTTGTTTGCCATTGTCAACCAATCAGGTAGCTCTATTACCCCCAATGATGGCAGAGCACGCATTTGGTAGCAGCACGAGCTAGTGGACTGGCCTGATTCCGGCAAGAAGAAACGACATGCAACATCAACATGAACCCAGAACCAGCGTCGGCTGAGCGTGAGCCTGAGCCCTCCAGCTCAGAATTAGCAGCCATCCTTGGCCGTATTTAAGCAGGTATTGTATAGTTGCTTGTGAGCGGTGACATAGCACGGGCATAAATCAGTATATCTACGTTCTTTATCAAAATTTGGGGAACACCCATGGTTAAGTTAAGAGTGCGGCTTGGATCGGCATGAGATTGGAGGGTCGTGGGTTCGATCCCTTGACCAAGCGCAAAAAAACGGATATGGTGGTGCCCAGGCCTAACTAGGCAGCCCCCTGGCCTAGCGTCTCTAGTGCATGTGCATGCTTGTGTGTGTATTTTGTTCACTTGGTGTGGGTAAAATGCAGAGAGTAATTTCCCCAGGAGGATCAATAAAGTAATTAAAAAAAAACGACACTGAGACAACCCATTGCGTGAGTACTTTTTACTTTAAAGTAAATTTAAAAGTAAGTACTTTTACTTAAGTAAGATTCTTGATGTAGTACTTCCACTTTCACTTGATTAAATGTTTTGCGGGATATTTGTACTCATCTCAAGAATGTCCAGTCATGTCCAGAAAATGACATGTATCCACATGTTTATCAGATTTCATGTTGTGTTTCATATGTGATAAATGTGTGAACTGGGTTTTTGTAAGTTTCTAAAGGTTGATTACTGAAACATTTTTAACCGTACAGGCAGAAAAACAGCTGCAAACTTTTACTAACAGCAAACAGATGCAGAAGTCAGAACATGGGAACACAGAGTAATGTCCAAGGGAGTTTCATTGCCAGAGAATGCAATGAGTTAAAGCTGATGATCTGAGAGTGGGCAGGCAGGAGAGGTGAGCTGGTCTTGACACATACCCAGAGAGGGGAGGAAGGAAGACAGGTGGTGCTCACAGGGGTTCCAGAGCGAGAAGGGTGAACAGAGCCTGGAGGTGCGTGTATCCCCCAAGCAAGGTGAGTACAACACAAAGCCTTTGACTGAAGGAGGTCAGGCTACTGATCCTGTAACAGTGGACAGAAGGTAGTGTAAGTAATCCACAGGGAGCACGACAAGGCTTCACAAAAACCACAGGTACTAGAAAGAATAATTCACACTGAAAATCAACCAACACTTCTACCAGGTAGAAGGACAGACAGAACTGGTCTTAAATTGTAGCAGGAAGAGAGTGGCGTGACGACAGGATTCACTGCAGGTGTGCAGGTGAGCTGGCAGGAAAAATGTGAAAAAAGTTCCCATACTTTGTACAGACCAAAACATACACACACAAACAGGTAGAACACACAAACAAACAACACACACCAGGAATTTTTATACTGCACCAGAGTTGTAGGGAGGTGGGCATTCAAAGTATGGGACATTAACGCCATAGACCAGGGTTCACACCTTGAGTCCTGTGTGTGGTTAATGAACATTTTGTGTCTCATGCTTTAAGTCACTGCAGACTTTTTCTGCATTAAACCAAGGCCACAATCTTTATTTCAGTTTTAACAGTTTGTGATTTGCCAGGAACATTAATTAGCAACATTCATCATTATGTTTATTAAAAATATAACTCTCCAAAAGTATTTGTTGTTGCAAATTGGTGGTATATAAACATTTTTTCCAGGAGACAGCGTTGTTGTTGTTTGTCAATAGCAGAAAACACAGCACAAACCCAAAGGTGTAAAGCTGTGCAAGATGTTTCAGTGACATTCTGGTGCTAAATAACAAAGCATGTCATAAAACACAGGTATTTGTTCTAATTAAGAATACGTCTTAATCAGCAGTATTCTGAAAATGTGAGAAGAGTAATGGTAGAGCAGTATCAAAATAATGTTTTGCATTCTGATGCATCTTTTCATTGTCACAGTTCACTGAAAAGTATATCTCTGGTTAAAAGAAATATCTCTGGCATACTAATGCCAAGACATTGAATGCCCCACATGTATGATTCAAGTTTGATTTTAAAATTGGAGGCATACGCAGAACCAAAGACCACTATTATCACTGACTCTGACATTAATTAGATCTATTTTCACTGACATAAATTAGATCTATTTTCCACCTTTTGTAATCCTGTAGAGAACACATACAGAAGGCAGACATCATGGCAGTGAGCGGCTTTGAAAGGTACATCAAAAGAGTATATCCAAATTCCTAAAACATTACAATGAGATGCCTGATTTTCAGGTAGCTTTGATGTGAAATTTCTTGATGTTCCCTCATAGTTTTCTCTTCTAATACAAAATATCTGCACATAGAGACTTGAAAATGATAAGATGTGACATGACTTTTGTAAAACCTGTAATATTCTTAAACCTTTGCTCTCACGTAATTTTTGAAAATATGACACCTGCACATACTGGTTATTATTATCAGAAAAATATAGGTAATGATCAAGTTGAAGATGTGTGTAACAACATATTCAAAACAGATTCCTTTTTGTGCTGCCAAAAAGGTTTTTTAAAAAGCTCCTGATGAATGTTAAGCTGAATTTAACTAACTTTTACAAATGATATCCTATTTGAATTTTTAATTGGGAAATTACTATAAAATCATGATATAAGGATATAAATATTTATTAACTGCTCAGCACCCATCTGTAAACGTACACAATGGAAATGAAATTTGAATGATTAATCAATCAAACAGATCTTGATGGAGAAGAAAATAGTTTGGTGGTGAAGATAATATCATTCAGTCATTATAAGCTCATGAATTGGTAATGGAGCAGGCTAGTTTTCAGCTGAAGATTTTCTCACTTCCAATAAACCCGTAGAATGACCTTGGTCACATACTCAAGATAATTATCTCCCAAAATCAATGGCAGGGCCTTTGACAAATGCGATCATCAAGACAACTCAGCATGCTTGAGTACCACTTCCTATTTCAATCATATCTCTTCTCGATGGTCTATAGTCTTAACACAAGACTACAATATTCAGTGTATTGTACTTTCTAGCTTGGCCCTTAAAGGGATTCTGCAACTAAAATCTGAACAAGATAAAAATAAATTACTGAAGCTGCATAAGACACTCAAGTTGTAAAGACTTCAACTTGTAAATACACATGTACTGCATGGTCCTTTAACCCATAATTTATGCTCAAGGCTCATGTTTATTGAGTAGGCCCTCTCCCCAAGTTCAAAAAGCAGCCACGAATTTGACTGGATGACATGTAAAAACAGTTTAATGGGTTTCAGTCTCTGTTGCTGATGCATGTGTCCTTTGAGCACACACATGCTAGATTTCCACATGAGATACCAGCTGAGTATGCTTTGCTATGAGCGACCATGATCAGAGCCTGTGCTGCAGGCAGAGCACAAATGTTTTTCCATATGACTGGAACAGCACGGTTAAAGGTGTTTCTTGATGAAATGTTGGCAATTTAAGGATCACCCGCACTGCAACAGGCACTGCAGCTCCCCTTCTAATGAGTTCACTTTTGCAAGAATCTTCTTTTCAATCATTGCTTGCAATGTTTAAAACTCATCTGTCAACAAAACAAACATAAAAAATGTCCAAGTCTAGACTGATTTCTACTACACAGAAGATTATTTTACCAGCCCTTGCTCAATACAAAAAAAAAAATTGGGCTTAAGGTTTAAAGCTATGTTACATGAAAGTAAGAACAAGAAGCTAGGAGTAGCACAGAACTTACACAGCTACACAAGTTGCAGAATCAAAGATAGGTGAACATTGCAAGCTTAATTGTGTCTCTAGTCCACCGCTTGATCACAATCACTTCACTGTGATAACAGATGGGTTGAAGATGGAGCCTTTCGACCCTGATATGGCAAGCGAGAGAGCTCAGCCATCGTTAAGAAGTTGCAGCGATGCCATGCTATAACTGAGAAAAAAAGTGGTGATGCTCTTCTACAACTTGCAAACTAACAGTAGAGACTGTGAAGGATGAAATTTTCACTCTCTCACAATAAAATGTGTGACACATCTAAACCAAATAACAGTGTGATTAACGGGTGGCTCAGATGCACTAGCTGATACGCGCAGCATGAGCTAAAGGAGCATACTGTAGAGCTTCTTGTTTCTCATGAATTTATATTGTTAATTGTGGTCTACATCCACTTATTTCAGTCAATAAATAGGTATTTATAAGCACTGTATCAAAACCATTGCACTCTGGAGGCCATTTTTACAGGATAACTACAGGTACTTCAGTGCAGCTATGCCTTTTACATAGCCGAATCACCATCATAGTTGCAATGACAGAGAAAACTGCCCTCAAAGGTACAGTAATGTTACTGTAATCTCCACTGGATCAACATGGATCACTTCACCATAATTTTGAGTTATTAACATTGAGTACTCTATAATCATCTGGGTTGTGTGTCTACAGAAAATTTTGGTGGTTTACTTACAGAAACAGAAGTGCAGCTCATCCAGGAGGCTTTTCAGCACTGAGGTAGACCAAAGTGACCCCGAACCACCTGACTAAAAAGAATGAATTTTACAACTTCTTTTTATTGGTGGCACTTTTATTTTTATTGTTTTGTTACTGAAGTATCTTTACAGCTTGAGAAAATGCAATCAACCGTCCAATCCAATTACTGTCATCATTATGATATATTAAAGGCAATTCTGTAGTGCTTGGCTTATTACAGTGGATTCTAGGGGTCATTTGCTGCTTAATTGACTTGCCAGAGAACAGGAAACCACATAGCTGGAGGGTTTTCTCGTTGTTTACCTTTCCCCTGTGGCAGTCTTGCTGTTGATCATGGCAGCAGGTGCATATAGCAGGATTACTTTCAGGTGAAATGGATAGCCTTGGGAAAGTGGGGAAGAAATGGGCTTTGAGAGAAGTGTGCAGTTTAGTCAACACAGGAGTGAGTGAGCACTGAGGAGTGCTGTGCTTTGCTTAGCAGGGTCAAGTAGAAAATGCTGAAATAGCTCAGTGACAGCCGGAAATAATTTACTGCGAGTGGCAAAGTTGTTGTAGTACGTGATAGGATTTTGAAAGAATGCAATTGGTCTGCAGGAAATTACAAAGGTTGGTATAGCTAGTCTTGCAAGATTTAAGGACATTTTAAATTAACCATGATTCAACCTTAGGGTAATGAATTCTGGCCAGTAATAGTGTTTGTAGCAATAAAGAGATTTTAAAGTTGACAAGGCTGCATATTGAATACTGACTTAAAAGGATTTAAAGGTCGGCTGCATTTTGGAGGATACTAGTCAAGAAAGCAACAATTTAGATTAAGACAAAATGTCCAAATTACTTGGTGAAGCTCTTGCAACGCAAATAGACGGACAAAGTCTCTTCTGCCAAGTCTGGAAATATTAACTATTTATCAGGTTAATAATTCATCTTCATGTAGTGCAATCCTCAGTGTAATTGTTGCATAATGCCTCTTAGGATATGTGAAGAGTATCTGATGCTGTTTTTCTTGAGAGAGAAAATTAATTATAAAGAGGATGAGATATCAACCAGTGGGATGCTCCACACACAAACTCCGGGGTCCTCTAGAAGCCTAATCACAAAACTTAAAACATCTTCAGATAAGATTTGTAATGAACTTCCGAGTATCACTTCAGAAAGCCCTGTTGGCTTCACATTATGATGTTGAGTCTCTGTGAGGTGTGAGGAAGAGGAATACTGACAAGGACATGAGTAAATACTGTGTTGTTTGAGCCTAATCATCAGTCAAGAAAACAGAAGCATTCAATATAAACAACAATGAACAATGGACATCTGATTATGTGGGTTCATTACATTTCTATTCAGGCACTATGATGTGTATTTTCTGACTTACTGAGCATTGTAGACAGCAGTAGAATACAGCAACCTTAAATTGCAGATATATGTAGAAATATTTCAGTTGAGTGCAAAAGTAAAAATCATTGATGGGGAATGGGGCAGACATGTGATGCAGCCTGGATGCAGCTGGCTTTACATTTTCCCTCTGGGAGTAGCTCTTACATCCATCCTCAGATAGGACAAGATCCTCTCAGCACTGAGCATACTGAGCTGTGTCGAGTGATCTTATCTAAGCCTGTAAGAAGCACTGAATTGGGATACTGCCCTGCCAAATGGAAAGAAAAAATAAATTCTACCTTGAATCTTTTTTAATGTTACTCAAATATTTGGACATTGCTTTGAAAAAATAACAAGTGCTGCACTGCTAATCCTTATGCAAAACACGGAAGAGGGAGAATTCAAAAGGAATGGTTTGAATAATAAATGCCCACAGCTGGAGAAAGAAAAGGTAGAAAAAAGAGGGAGAGGACTGCATCAGCAGATCTGGGACAAACAAGTAGGACAGGGGGGCTTGGCACAGGCTGCAAATTTTGACTAGTCACCCTGTTTTCCTACAGGCTATGTGAGCAACTGGAAAACAAAGAACTCAGCACTTGACTTGTACTGCTGAAGCCCCCCCCCAGACTAATTTGCACACTGCTTACTGCATCATATTCATGTGCTCTCTCTCCACCCCCACCTCCCATCACTTCCTGTGTCTTTACCTCACTCTCTGGCTTTCACTCCCTCAGAGGCAGTTCAGAGTCTGCTAACACTAGCCCTGTCCCAGTTGTCGCAGATAAATGTGATTGTACCTCATAAATCTCTGCCTGCTTGTCGCCTTTGTTCACAAGCAGGGAATCAGAAGTGACGTCGTTTGCTGTTGCCTCCACCACTGCTCCCTTCTACACAATGCAAGGGGATGTGCAAAACATCTGCAAATCCAAAGCTTTGAACTGTGCAGAACAGCTCTGGACATTAAACAAGAGGATGAAGGATTAAAAGAACCACCATGTAGAACAGAACTGCCATGATCAATGAATAATGTTTGCTGTTTTTAGAAACACTGTATAAAGACTGCAAAGTGAGGTCTCAGAGGGCATACAGTGGCATTCAGTGGTGATGTTTAATTGGCTTGAAAGTTCAACCATGCCTGTTTAATTGTTTTATCTCGATTTGGAGGTGTATCGGATAATCCAAGGGAGGCTACTCCTGTTTCCCAGACACCAGTTCATTCTTGACCTTAGAAACGGTAATTAAGGAAGCACTCTAAACACAGGCTCCATTTAGTAGTAGATGTAGACTCAAACTCAAACCGTTTACTTCCACTATAGGGAAAAGAAAGACTGAAGCACCGGTCTTTAAATGCAGCAAAGGTGGGTGGGGTGATGAGTAGATTTCCAACAGGTGTGCAGGTGAAGTGGTGGGAAAGGTAGTGTCCCCACGCTCTGTCCAAATGAAAATACACACACAAATGAAAAATATCTGTTTAAAATCATGAAATACATATTTAATGTAAAAGTTTTACAGTGTCAGCTGTCTGTGTATTTATACTTGTGTGCAGATGAATGAGAAAAGAGAGACAAAGCAAGTGCACATACACAGTTCTGACCATTTGACAAAGTCCCCACCAAAGATAAAAACAAACCAGTGAGGGGCACATGAATGTGTTTCCTGGTTAATCCATCCAATAATATCAAGCTATTTCACCCAAACCACAGATGTCAGTCTTATGTTGGTTCTACTGAAAGGGTCAGAAGATTACAAAAGTCTGTAGGTTTAATCTGGTATAAACTAGTTGTTGAAATATTTCAGTCTAGTTGTGGACCGACCATCCGACTGACAGACTCACATTGCTAATAGGGAAGCCACATCGCTAGCATGGCTAAAAACAAACTATACAAAGAGTTTTTAGAGCACAGTTATGCAAAATAGGTATGTAAAGTGACTGCTTCAATAAGTGACTGACAGACTGGTACTTTTTGTAGATAGTGAACTACCTTACCACACTGTGCACTCTGGATTGGCATGTTTGTCAGTGTTTAGAATAAATGCAGAGACAGAGAGGCAAGCAGGCAAATGATGCCAATCAGATTTTTAGAGTGACAGGCCACTTTCATTGAGTGGAAACACTCACAATAGACACTTATAAAATACTGTAAATAAATAACTGAAGCATAAATAAAGGACAATACAGGGCCATTCATTCCCTGTGAATGCTCCTGTAAAACCTCTTTGACAGTACTTAAAACCATGTGCTTATCAAACTGACCATTGTATTCAGTGTGGATTTGTACCTCAAAGTCCTCAGTTTCACTGCTCTCTATTAAGTCCAAAGCTAACCAATATCTGGCTCTACTAGCACTCAATCAAATACTTTAAACAAATTTACAGATAATTGTCCAATGAATGGTTCAATTTAATGATTTTCATTAAAATCATCATTTTGCCTCTCTGCTCTGGGCCACACTTAGCTAATAGTCATTAGATGGTCGTCATTAATTATGTCTTTCCTGCCAGAATGAAAACCATTTGCAGCTAGTGGGTTTCATGCCAGTGGACCATGTTTTAAAGAGCTGCTCCCTTCAGTCTGAATAAAACTGTTTGAATAATGGAAGGTTCAAAGTCCAATTTGGTCCAATGCAATCCCTTCTTTATCTTCTAATCACTAAGGTATTTTCTGTTCTACTTCTGGAAAGGCCAAAGGATTCTGTGGGTTTAATACAAGGCCACAAAGTTACTAGTTGAATATGCTAAAAATAATTATAGCTACTGTTTCCCTACACTTTTAATTTGAATCATTCTTGAGTTTGATCCTACTCTAGTGATTTCCATAATGATGGTAAGTGGCCTGCCAAAGAGAAGTATACATCTGGAGTAATGCACAGCTTGGAAATGTAGTCAATGTTGGTAAGCTACTGTAATTTAATTGTGTGTACATAACATCGTCTTAAGCAAGCAGCTGTTAAACATGGCAATCTCTCCTCTGATGAAATGTTTAAAATTAATGCACCAACTTCTAGCTACTAATCACAGGCTGGATGAAAACTCTTTTCTCCCGTCCTGGCAAGGAAATTAAAGAAAATGTGTAAATGCCTTTATGATGTATGAGTACAAGGCTTCTATCATCAATGTGTTGACCTCAGTTGATGTAGGTTAGCGGAATATCCTCAATTAAAATTAAAAATGAATGTTAAAACAGGGGGCAAGGTGTCAGTGATTGGCTACCTCACCAGCTGCTACCTATGGGAAGTTTCACACTACCTGCAGTTAATCAACACTTTTATACTGCACTGTCTGCAGACACAGCTAGAGGTCCAAGCTTTCTTGTGGGATACAGACCAAAAGCATCCAGGGAGACAAAGAAAAAGTATTAATTTGTCCATGCACAATTGTAAGAAGTAATATATGTTTAAAATGTCTTTGTAATTATTGAGGGCTGAACAAAAGCAGGTGGGTGCAGGATAACCTTCAAGATAAACTGAATAGTCTGGAAACATCTCAACCATGGGAGACAGATTCAGATATTTCTCACAGAAAAGCTTAGGAAAGTGGCGGTGCACGGTTCTTTATCAAAGGTGGGAAAGTTAACCTAGTGTCTATTTGCCAAACAAATCACTCAGTCCTTATCCTTGAAATTTTATCTCTTGTAAAACCAAAACATTGTGTTAGAAAACACTTCTGATAAAGCAGTCTCTTACTGTGGCTTCACCAAGAAAGTTGTTTAGAGTGTGCTGTTGTTAATTTCTGTTTGGTTAATTTCGGTGTGCCAAGTCGTAATGGGCTCATTGCTGTCCCCCATAGGGGGAGAGCAGAAAGAACAGCAATTGTAATTAGTGTTTGTTTATAGTTTCTTTTAATTAATATAGTCAAGAAAAAAATGTGAAATTATTGGGATTTATGAATGTTCTTTTTAGCAATGGAAGCCTTGGTCCCTTGATGCACCATTGACATCACAACAAAAAATTTAAATAAAGGCCTTTGGATTTGAAAAATGTTTTGCTGCACTGCAGCAGAGTTTGTAATGACTGACCCTCAAGCAGGTCTGTGGGGTTGAAGAGCAAACATGCCCCAAGACATGGCGTGATGTCTTATTAAATGGAAATGAAGAGAAATTCAGATTATTGTTCTTGTTTTTTAATCATATGTTTTGACCAGTGCATCATGATGAACTGCCCCCTACTCTGACATTTTTCAAAATGAAGAGAAAAAAAGGGCCTGCTGGGTAGTTGAATTCTTTATGTTGTTTGCTGGTTGAGTGTGGGTTGTTCTCATTTGTTCACTTTCACTTACAGGGTGCAGACGTAGAGCATTTCTCTTGGAGATGGAGTGCTTCATACGCAGTGGTTTATGTTGACAATTTTGTTTGGCAACATTGGTGTATTATTCAGATCTGGTAAATATTAAATAACAACTTACCACTTAACTTTGAAAACTGAGCATGTTTCTGTCCACAGGCTTATTAGTAGTGAGGGAAGACACTCTGCTCTACCGAATAATGGATGAAAAGGTTTTTTGTTTTCTTTTCTTTTTTCTTTTTTTTTTTTAAAGAGTTTATGGTGATTCTTGACTTTACACTGGGACCTCACAATGTTTTGATCCATCACTTTCTCAAGAGAAACAGAGAAGGAGAAGAAAAATAAAAAGAGAATCAACAAGACTTATGGAACCGCAATCCAGATACTTGAGAGTAAAACTTGAAAATGAAAAAATATGAGTAATATTCTTTGTTAATCAGGTGAGATGTCCTTGAATGTAGCAGTGAATTCATGTGCTTAACTGTCAAAGTGATTGTACAGATCTGATCACAGTGCCAGCCAGACTGCATCAAGACCAGGTCTGTCTGCTCCAATTGTATTTTGATAACAATGCGTTCTTTGTCTATTTAGACACATTTTATTCCTTATCCAGAAAAGACACCCACATATCACGTTAATGCCGGGTGTTAAAGGAGTCCACCCAACCATCTATTAGAATGAAGTACAAACCCCAAGGCTACAGCTACTACAAAACTACATACTGTACAGTATTGCTATAATTTAGGACCGTGCCACACTTTAATATATCCCCATCCCTTTTTCTGCTTTCTCTCCTCCATTACCCTTACCTTTGCAGAAACCACAAGGGGCACAAGGAAGCCATGAAGTCACACTCAGGATTTCCCCCCAGCCTATAGTATGTATGACCCCCTGGGTTCCTTATTACAACACCTTCAGACATCATGAGCAATGTGTATTCAACCCTCTGTTCATCCTCTCATCTTCTCACTCTTTGTCCCTGAACCTTACCTGTCATTCCAGTAAACTCATTTGTATGTCCTTAAAGCCCCTGCACACACATCCACACAGGTGATTTCAGTCATTTTGAGTAGACTTCTGTTCAGGCAATCCTGTCTCCTGGAAATTATGTTCATATACAACTAAATCGTTTTCCCAGTCACACTCTGGTGGTAGCGTAATCACTGGCTGGATTATGTTTAGAGACAAAGCTTTTTTTTTTTTTTTTATGGGGTGGATGGCAGGCATCAAAAGCACACAACTGTCACACCAGAGAATGGAGTTTCCAATGGAGACTCCAGTCTGTGTTTTGGTTTAGGCAACAGACACACTCTAGTTAGGGTCAGGGAAAGATCATGGTTTTGGTTAAATGTGAACTTGTTGTGTCTGAAGTCACTGTGAACGTTTTCTGTATTTTTCCTTAACCTTAACCAAGAACTGTGTGTGTGTGTGTGTGTGTGTGTGTGTGTGTGTGTGTGTGTGTGTGTGTGTGTGTGTAGAGACAAACCTTGACTGACATCAGTCTTTCTCTCCTGTGAACTTTGCTGCACCTGTTAGGGTGGGACAATGGCTCACAATTCCCAAAATAGCTCCTCCCAATATCAACCTCAGCAGAGGTCTAATGAGAGTAGCTGGAAACACCTGAGTGGGTGAACAGGGCATTTAAATGGCATGGTGTTTATAAGTGGAGCAGCTCCTTTGACTAAAATGATCTACAAGCGTAAAACTGGTGGTGTGTCCCCGTAAGAAATCCACAGGCATTTAGAGACAGGAAGCAAACCGAACATTTCACTACTTATTCTGTTAAATGTAAGCATACTGTATGTTGTTTCGGGGCATTTGCCGAAACAAACAAAAATCACCACTTCACTTACTAAAACATGAATAGTGATAAGGCACAAATAACAAAACAGCTTTTGGAGAAAAAGATTTTTACTGTCTCTCTTGATTGACATGTTACTTTAAGCACAGGTAGCCTATATTCATGTTTAGTGTAAACCGCCTTTTGAAACTTTTGAAACTTAAGATGAACTTTGAGGGAGGTGTTTATTTTTTTTAATTTATTGCTGTCAGTAAACGACCAGCAGCGCGCTACGATAAGGCTTGATTGAGTGACCGAGAATTGCTGATAACAGGAGAATTAGGTGGCTTCATTCTCTATCTCTCGCCATGCAAATCAATGATGCCCAGCTGTGAGACACAGCAACCCCATAACAAAGAGAAGCTGCTAAATAAAAGACATTCCCTATGTAGTATTTCACCAGGACCACAGCAAACGAGCTGCGGCACCACTGCACTCAGTGTTCCTTTGCATTGCAGATGTAATTGCATCCTTAAAAAACATAATGATTCAAGCAGGAAGAATACAAGTACGCACATTGTTGGAGGTCTGAGGATAAGTGGAATAAATTAGGCAGACACAATAAGGAACATCCAATACCTTATCTGTGTAATAACATGTCTTGATAAATATTAATTATATGAACGCACACCAGCGGTGTAAATACCATCCTCTGTTTTCTGAAAGTGGCAGCAATACTTTTATCTATCTTAAAAGGGTAAAGACACAATTTGAAACGAGCTGTAGCTTGGCACAGTAGATAAATCTGAGGCTGTTGTATTTGGTTGTTCTGATGTGTCTGCTTCAATTTACGAAAGTCTTTCCAAGCCAACAGCTGATAAAGCCAGCAGCCAGCAATCTGACAGTTATTTTGAGTCTGGTGTGAAATTTGAGAGCTGAGTCAAAAGTACCAGATGCTCAGCTCGTGTGAAGTTTTCATTTTTAACTTTTTTTGGTCCATCAGCTTGTACCTAAACCCAACGGTTGTTTTTATTGAACAAATCTGCAGAGTTATTGTTATCTTATTTCATTGCCATGTCATACATTTTCCTATAATACTCACTCTTGGTAACAAAAGCCTGATCAACATTTTTATGGCTATGTTGAATTAAATGGTTACGGTAGGGTAGGACCATGGTCTTGGTTAAACTAAACTTTTTTTTTCTTTTTTTTCTTTTTTTTCCTGAACAGAGCAACAAGTAGGATGCAGGACCAGGAGATAAACAGTAAATACAAAACTATGCCTTTACTTTTACTATACTTTTTTTCTAAAATGCATTTTGCAATGTGTATTAGTAGCATTTAAACTAATCTTGTAGGTGACAAACCATCAAGTAGAATACAGGCAAAACATAAAACAGACAAAATTTTTCTTGCTAATTAGAAACAATGACCCCCAGTTGACTACCTTAGAATTAAAATTAGCTTGGAGTAAAACCCAAACGGGGTATTGTTCAGAAGCAGAAGTACACACAGTGTCTTTTCCCTTCACAGTTAAATGTCACCTCCTGGATCATTGTGCAAATTGATCTTACATGACTTTACCATCTCTCGCAGACATAACTGACTGTCAACTCACAGCTTGCCCAGTACGACTGGAAGTCTCTTCCTGCAGCTTGACCTGTTTAGTACCTCCTGTGCAAGACCTGGCAGAGTTGGGGTGTGTTAGTCAAGGTTAGGGGTTTGGAGATTGTTCAGTGATGTGTGGAAACTGACATTTTGCAAGGCCCTATTTAAAGCCATTTGCACTCACTTGTTGGTGCGGTCACCTGCTGGTTGCTGTGGTCCAAGTGATTTGATGGCTTGTCAGCAGTCGCTCTGATCGTAATGGCAGACTGATTTACTGCAGGGGCGGTGATGCATGAAAACCCAGATGGTGTCATACTGGGGTAATAATGAAAATACTAAACTATAACAGGTCCCTTAAATCTGGGCAAATTTAAAAGATATAGGGTATGAGATGTTGCCTGTGCTACAGCACCTGTAACTTCGCATAACATCAAGTCAATAAATACCAGTCCCATTCCTGAATAACATGATTATTTTTCAATGCTTCTCTGTAATATATAAATTACTGTTTGTTTTGTATTTTTTCACTATACTTGTTCCTTTAATGTGGTATACAAAGCTTATTATGGTGCTGACAGAATGCCTAATTTTCCTCCTCAGTGATTAATGATGCTTGCATCTAATGAATGTAATGAATCTGTATAACAAATTGGCCATTATTTGTTCTTCTTCTTTTTCGATACACAAGCATTATGTAAGATGAAAGAAAGAGTAGAATCTATAACAGAACTTAGTGAATGTATTTTTTTTTTTGGCCAAAGTTAAACTCAATCAGAGAATGAATATTCAGAGAGTTATGATATTATAACATATCTAAAAATCGCTAAGGCTGTTGGAAGCACAGAGGTACAGGCAAATCTGAAAAAAATAGCAACATTAATGTCTGCCACTATTTGTGCAAGTCACAGGCACACTGAACACCAGTCAAACATTTAAAAGAAAGTACAACAAAAAATTGTGGGTAAGTAGGTGGGCATATCAAACCTGTCTCCTAAAAGCTATGTTTCTACACAATTAAACTCCAAAAGCAAATACATTTTGTTCAAAATGTAACTGTGACCAGATTGTGTTGTCTATTAACATAATGAGGATATGTTCTGAATTTATGTATATGGCCAGTCACAAATGTGTTGATACTGAATGTATCAGTAAAATTTTCACATACACTGTATTTATGTTTTCTGCCAAAATTTCCAGTCTTGCAGAGCAGTATCCACTTGTACTGACTAAAGCATTATTAAACTTTTTTGTGGTTATGTTTAGCGACTCACAGCACTTTGTCGTGGTGGTAGTGAAAGATTGTGGTCTGGATTAATACAGAAGAGTTCATGGTGACTTCAGATACAACAAGTTTATTTGTTTAACGAAAACCGTAATCTTTCTCCATCCTTAATCAAAGTGCTTTTGTTGTCTACACTTAACCACAGGTGTCTGTGGATGCCTGGTCTTTGGTGTGACAGTCATACACTTTTGATTAGCTGTAGAGAAACGTAATTTCTAGGAGTGTTGGATATGTTGATTAGGCAAGCAGGCAGGTAGGCAAGCAGGTTTGTAGGCGTGACTACTCTATGTATCAGGAGCGATACCTCACCCAAATGCTTGCCAAATGAAACCATTACGTCCATACCTCCTACTGCGCAAATGATCTGTTCTGTGGGCTCTGTGTCATTACGAAAATCTCCATTGGCAGACAGCCTCAGCTGCAGGGCATGTGGAGTGTGGGTTTTCATGAAGACTGGCTATTTAAAGGAGTTTAAAAAACACATACACTGTAGTAGCTCTCCCAAGGGACTATGCAAATGAGATTACAGTTTTACTCTGATATTTTTTCAACTAAATATTTACTGTCTTTCCCTGAAGGTTGGTGCATGTGTTTGAGCTAATATGCCTGGTTCCTGGATTGCTGAATGTGCATTTTCAAGCCATTTTATGTCCAAAGGTGCAATCACACAAATTTCATTTTTATTGGTCTGAGTCACAATTGAAAAGTTCACAGCTTTTTGGATATTTGGGGTGCTAACTCTCACTGTGAGAAATTATAAACGACCATTCCTTGTAAGGCTTGCACACACGTCCTATGGCCTCTTAAGTAGCTCATGTATTGATCAGAAATTTAGTAACACAATATCCCATGAGGTCAGAGATGCTGGTGCTGAGGACAAACTGGGGCCAAACTAATCCAATGACTGTACTTTGCCTGGAGAGACATGCAGTTTCAGACATCTTGGTGCCATTATTGGCAAACTCTCCAATTTAAATACAACTGTTTTATGTGACAGAGTCCTTTACAGTGTGAATAGACAGCTCCAAGCATGATTTGCAGTTGGTTGCACACTTCCTAACTCGAATGGCATGTCCATGCAATATTTTTTAAAGTTCTGGTTAAGATTTAATGTCATATAAAAAAAACTGACTTTAGATTGATTTCAAAACAAAACAAGTCAAATGCCACTGAAATACTGAAGTACAACAAACCAAAGCAGTATTGTGTCTGTTTCTCATTAAATAAAATGTCTTGCCACAAAAAGGATTCTCTTCCTCTTTCTCTACCTAAAAAAAATCTATGAATACCACATATTTACTTTCATCCATTCAAAAACATCAAAACACAAAATGGGCCTGAATGTCTCTAAATACTGAACCCTTTGGCCCAAGGGCAATTGCAGTAGGTCATCCATGTCATCAAGCTCATGTCAAAATAGGATTGATTTGTGTCAAACCTGCATTAACAGATCTTTTTTTGATCACTTGGGGATGGATCAAACTATAAACTCATAACTGACACAGAATCACTTGGAAGAGATGACAAATGTGTGTGTTTACACATACAGCAGACACAGAGTAACATTAACATTCATTTGCATTTGTGTTTGTGTCCAATAACCTCTGAAAAAAAAATCTGGTTCTTTAGCTGCTAAATGTTCCACTCTCTTCCCCAGCTAGCAGCTAACTTTGTCTGCTGTTTGGGCTTGTCAGCACTTTATTTGCTAGAAATAGCTGCCTTCTGCTGCTCGAAATGACTCTCACTAGATGGCCATTCCCTGTAATGTTGGGGACCTTAAACCCAGAACAGTGATTTAAAAGATGCTAAAAAGCTCCACAAAGCTGAGGGGGTCGGCAGAGTTGGGTAATACTTCTGTGCTGGTTCATCACCAGGCCAACAAGTGACCTTGTTCACATCACATATGGTCTTTTTGTACCCTTGTCATTATCAAAAATACTGATTGAAGCAAAAACAAGTTGGATTTTTTTTCTGGAATGCTCTAAATTGTAACTCAGGTATCACTTGAGTCCTGTTTTATTTTGACTAAATCTCTTCTATATTCTTTTTTTCTGTCAGTTGTGAAACACAGTCTCACTTGATTTTCAGACGGACAGTCCACAGAAGCTTTTTTTCACTTTCATTAAGATGGCAGGAAGCTTAAGAGGGCTAAGCAGAGTAAACAAGGCACAGGACATTGTGATGTGAAAAAGTAAATAGAAAGCCAGCGCTGTACCGGCAGCATGATAATTTGAAGCGGGTTTGATAAATCACACGTTTATTTACCCGCTCACAATTACCTCAGCTGTGTACTCCATACTGCCGGAGAGTAATTTAGAGAGCACCAACAACTAGATACACAGAGACACACAAATAAACGGGCAGAAAGTGCATCTGACAGAATGACTCAAAGATATTGATTATACCCATTTGTTTCAGACTTCCAGAAGCCATTCTATTTATTTATTTATTTATTTTTGCACATGAAAATAAATTAAATGTTATGTTAATCTGTGCATACACCTTTGGGACCTTGTAATAATGAACCAGGGACAAAACAACAGAGTTTGTGAAGATGCTAGTTGGAAACATCTTTTAATCCAATAAAAAAGAGGCATTCAATGAGTCCCATCACGAATCTGCATGACAAACTCCACGTGGTATCAGCACCAGTCAAAGAAAATTTACAAAACTGTGTGTCAACACATGTTAAGCCAAATCTTGTTGCCAATACATTTTGGAAGCAGAAAAGCATTTTTTGCACTTCTTATAATTCATGATTTCTGGTACTCAAGGAACATCCAATTCGAATCCCCCACTGAGTATTTCATCCATTGTGCACAGCAGCAAATCTCTAACCCAGTTGTCTGGAAGTGATTCAGCTTACAAAGACTTTTCAGAGCGGTAGGGTTTTCCTGGGGGTAGTGCTCCTTACATGTGGATAGGGCTGAATAGGAGACTAGGAAGCATAGCCAAAGATTTCTTTTTTTTTTTTTGTCTGTGAGAGCATTTAGAGTGTCTGTGTGGTAGCCAGAACACATAGATGATTTGCCAATATAATATAACTTAAAAGATTTTGGAGACCTTACATTTAAGCCAACAATTATTCTGGATAATTCTATGAGAAAGCACTTTGCAAGTCCCTCATCCCTGCCAACACAATTCAAAACAGGATATGTGATACTTGCAAAGCAAGCAGAACTTATATATATTGTACATTTCATTCCAAGGAAAATACACTATATTGCCAAAAGTATTCACTCACCCATCCAAATCATTGAATTCAGGTGTTCCAATCGCTTCCATGGCCACAGGTGTATAAAATCAAGCACCTAGGCATGCAGACTGCTTCTAGAAACATTTGTAAAAGAATGGCTTGCTACTAAATATTCCACAGTCAACTGTCAGTGGTATTATAACAAAGTGGAAGCTTTCGGGAACGACAGCAACTCGGCCACGAAGTGGTAGGCCATGCAAAATGACAGAGCAGGGTCAGCGTATGCTGAGGCGCATAGTGCGCAGAGGTCGCCAATTTTCTGCAGAATCAATTACTACAGACCTCCAAACTTCATTTGGCCTTCAGATTAGCTCAAGAACAGTGCGTAGAGAGCTTCATGGAATGGGTTTCCATGGCCGAGCAGCTGCATCCAAGCCATACATCACCAAGTGCAATGCAAAGCGTCAGATGCAGTGGTGTAAAGCACGCCGCCACTGGACTCTAGAGCAGTGGAGACGTGTTCTCTGGAGTGACGAATCACGCTTCTCTGTCTGGCAATTTGATGGACCAGTCTGGGTTTGGGGGTTGCCAGGAGAACGGTACTTGTCTGACTGCATTGTGCCAAGTGTAAAGGTTGGTGGAAGGGGAATTATGCTGTGGGGTTGTTTTTCAGCTGGGCTCGGCCCCTTAGTTCCAGTGAAAGGAACTATTAATGCTTCAGTATACCAAGGGATTTTTGACAATTTCATGCTCCCGACTTTGTGGGAACAGTTTGGGGATCGCCCCTTCCTGTTCCAACATGACTGCACACCAGTGCACAAAGCAAGGTCCATAAAGACATGGATGAGCGAGTTTAGTGTGGAAGAACTTGACAGAGTCCGGACCTCAACCCGATAGAACACCTTTGGGATGAATTAGAGCGGAGACTGCGAGCCAGGCTTTCTCGTCCAACATCAGATCTCACAAATGCCCTTCTGGAAGAATGGTCAAAAATTCCCATAAACACACTCCTAAACCTTGTGGAAGGCCTTCCCAGAAGAGTTGAAGCTGTTATAGCTGCAAAGGGTGGGCTGACATCATATTAAACCCTGGATTAAGAATGGGATGTCACTCAAGTTCATATGCGTGTGAAGGCAGACGAATGAATACTTTGGCTAATATAGTGTATATTGTGATTCTCAGAAAAGCAATTGCTATTGCCATCAATCCTAGAAATGAGGTACTTATCAATACTTATATGTCACAACTGATTCATGGTGAGTCATGGAAGTATTCATGCCCTCATTCATGCCTAGGTATCAATATTTCCAAGTTCCCATTCAAAAATGGCAAACAAGACACATAGGAATCTCTCACACAGACATATACACAGAAACAAGCACATACTTGTTGAGGCCCCAGGGGCACATCACCTGTTTCCAAAACCTTGAGAGACAATTGGCCTAGCACCTAGCATGCACCATGATGGACTCAGTGATCCGCCAAAGCCACATTTTTTTGTGTATTATAATCAGACAATAGTTTGAGAAAAGCTATTGTATATGGTGGTGGGGCTTCAGCCTTGGATCAAAGCTGCAAAAGAAAAAAAATAACAGTGGGATGGATTATTATACTGCTGTCATGAGAAATATAAGACAAATTCCAAAAAAAGAGACAGAAATGATGTCTTTTATATTCTTGAATGGAGCGTTTCAGTATGCACACATACAAGGCTTTTATCTTTTGCTCTTTTGCTATCTATCTATCTATCTATCTATCTATCTATCTATCTATCTATCTATCTATCTATCTATCTATCTATCTAT
>JBBMJY010000002.1:18908580-18960961 GCA_037833715.1 Toxotes lorentzi | reverse complement strand
ATCTATCTATCTATCTATCTATCTATCTATCTATCTATCTATCTATCTATCTATCTATCTATCTATCTATCTATTTCCACAAGAGCCATTTCAATTTTAGGTGCATACCTGACAGATAGAAACAGAAATATGGCAATGTGAGTTTTTCTCTTAAACAAGTACAGGTAGTATGGAAAGTATTAGATGTGATTTTTGATTTTTTTATTAATTTATTTTTTTCATCCTAGTGCACCCCGGGAGAGTGTTTACACTGCCATGTGATAAAATTACTGATTTGAAAAATTTCCTCTATAGTGATGAGCGCAATGAAATCCACAGAGGCAGGAGCTTTCTATATATTGGGAGGCAATTTAATTGCCCCCCCCCCCACCCCAATATCTAAGGGATCTCTTAAAACATAAGCGTTATTAGAATCATAATCATTTTTAATGATAACGTAACTGTCAAAGAACGCTGTGGGGGAGTCCGTGTGTTCTGTTTTTTTTTTTTTTCAAGATGACCATCGACTTGAGCTGAATTAATGAGGAGAGGTTGCAGGAAAACTTGGCACGCCAGCTGTCAGCATCAGGGTGCAGCACTGCTACGTTTATCCCTGTCAGAGTAGGTCAGTGTTTTAAAGACATATATGTGAAAAAAAAATTGTCAAAACATCTGCAGACTGTGTTCCCCTGCAGTCGGGATGTATAGGGCCTTATTAGCATTCAAGGTGTTCTTTAGTGGTACTGTATTCACACATTGTGTGCAGAATAAATAATGTGAGATGTGTTTCAGAAAAACAGACAAGACGTTTAATTTCATTAAAGGATTAGGGCAATTATTTTACAGTACTACAGTATGACCTTATATTCACAGTTTGAAACAACTCTATGTAAAAGAGCATACAATAAAATAATCATATGCTCATATGATCATTTATTCATGTAATATAATGATTTCAGATTAGTGGAGGATTTCAGATAATTTTTTCTACTGCTGACTCCTGAAAACAAGTCATAAGCAAGACACACAGAGCACTATTCACACAGCATTACATATGGCATATAAACTGCATACCAACATGAAAACATCACCCTAGAGGGGAAGCAGGGTGCAGGGAGCATCATGATTTGGGGCTGCTTGTCCAGCCTCTGGGCCTGGACGGCTTGCCGTCTTCATGGGGAAAATGAATTCCCAAGTTTATCAAAGAATCTTTCAGGATAATGTCAGGGTGGCTGTCTGCCAGCTGCAGCTCAACAGAAGTTGGGTGATGCACCAGGACAGTGACCCTAAACATCAAAGTAAATCTACTGAAAATATAGTTGAAGTGGTTCTTTAAAGAAGAATGGTCCAAAATTCCACACATTACTGACTGTCCATGCAATATTCTAATTGAAACGACTGCTGTCAGTCTCCACTTTGCCCAGTAGAGCTCCCTGAGTATCATGACATCCTCTAAGAGAGACCATTATCATTAGGTTTAATGTGTAGTCCCAACCTTGTTAGCCACTTATGGAAATCTGGGGAAAATAAAAAGTTAAACATGTATACAGTTTATGTAGGTTTGTAGAACATCGCACTATAAATTTGCTTGAATAACTATTAACTTCCTCTTGACTGCAACAGATTTCAAATAAAAACTAGTCTGAGAAACCTCCACACTTAAAAGTTAGCTCACCATTAGTCAACTACGTGCGATGCCTTTTTCCATTCTGTCAATGAGAAGGTGACCTTTTAGCAGGCACATACTGAAAGACAGCTTACAAATGAAGATGCCCCACACAAAGGTCATGTGCTTCTTTAAAAAGGACATCAGAGAAAAACATCTGACTGCAGTCATGGAGAAAGTGGTTTGGGACTGAATAAACAGTTTTTCTTTGGCAAACCAGTTGCATGAGCATGGTAAGTATTATTTAGGCATGAATGTCACACAAACGCTGACAAAAAAATGTCGTGCTGCCTGCATCATTTTTTTCCCATCTGAACAGACTGTGTGCCTTTGCATGTGTGTATGGATGTGCAGTCTTGATGTAATTTAGTCTGGCAAGTGACAGTGATGCTTTACTTCTCCAAGAACCCACAACAGTGCTTGAATAATAAATTCTGAAAGGGTTATATGGGAATTTGTGGAAAAGCATCTTTAGCACTAGTCTCCCGACCATGTGATCTTGCCATCTGACTCCTGAAATGAATTAAATGGGTACATGGTTTGGGAAGCAACCTACTGTCTTTTAGTGAAAAGCTACTGTTATCTAAAGTGATGAGAGTGCATCCAGCCTAGAGGGGAGGCTGAAGGGCTCTCATGAGGAGCCATCACGTTGATCTGTTGAATTGGAAAGACTGTGAGTGACAAGGGTGTATCTTCTTAGCATAGACAGAAAGTGAAGGTCTTCACACCAAACTTAGCTTTCGACCGAAGGGGCCACAGAGAGCAGGGACTGTCATGTTTGATTTAGATTTGCTCAACCCAGGTAGTGTTTGTTTTTGACATACTGCACATACAGAGAAAGTATCCTATGTACAGCGAAATATGATATCCCTCTCTTCTATCTAATAGTGTTCTAAGACAAATCTGTTACTGTTCAGCTTTCTATTAGAAAAAAAGAGGGCACAAAATTCAAGCAAAGAAGGGGAAATAGTATTTGTCTAGGTTTTGTCTTAGTATTTATCATGTGTTACATTCTACACAACTGAAAAGAACAAAAAGGAAATTTAACTCAGTCAAACCACAATCACTGTTTACCATTTCATAAACTCTACATGAACCTGTCTTGTCAATAGGAAAAATCTTCATGCACAGAGACTGACAACCACTGTCACGAATGCACCATTAAATTAGTCCTCAAAAAATTCTGAAAAAGAGCTGCTCTGTCCAATTTAATCAGCAAGTTTTGGAAAGTTGCCAATTCTAATTTACAATAAGCTGGAAAGTGCTTATGCAAATGCCATTTGAGAATGTTGAACAAAATGCTATAGTATTACTAATTAGACTTTATGTGGTGTATATACTATATATGTCAAGCTGCTTTCTATGTGGGCATGATGAGTTTAATTGCGTTGCTTAAATATATAAAAAAAAAATAAATGGGTAAATTAATTTAAGCTTTATTTTGATGTTTACACAGATATTTACAACAGGAAGAAAATGCTAGAAACATATTACTGTCAGTTGTTAAAAAAGTATATAATACCCTCTCCTGTGTATATATTGTATTTCTTTTCCATGTTTATTTTTCCTATATATAGTGTATTTATTGTTCCTCGTGACTGCTGCTGGAGATTAATGAAGTAACTCTTAATCTTAATCTTAAAAAGAAATAATGCTTTCTGGAAATTAAAAAAAAAAAAAAAAAAACAGCTTCCATGTTGGCTCCATTTCAGTTGAGAAAGTGCCCAATTGCATTGTGAATTCTTGCCAAGATCATCCTGTACAGGTCCGCTTTTCAACAGATTTTTAAGAGTTGTGCTCAGCATCTGTAGTAAGTGCTGAGACTCTGCTGACCTTAGCCTGGTTTTGCATGAAATCTGCGATCTTGCTTTGCACCTCCCACAACACCAGACTGACCTCTTTCAGACTATCAGTCCAATGAGGCCTCATTAAAATAGGCTATGTGGAAAGATTATATGTAAAGCCCCCACCTCTCCCTCCCATTGTCTGAACATCAAAACATGTCATTGCATATAAACTACATACCTTATTATCTTATCAAGACAGCTCAGTATGTGCTTTCATGCAAGATCTTCTACAAACAAATAAAAATTTAAATGTCTGGATGCAACACTGGAAAATGCTTTTTAGTATAGTCTGAATAGAACTTCAGTGTTCACTGTTGTAAAAGCCAACAGCAATTACAATATTGTGGAATTCAATCTGAAGGCTTTTGCATTAACTGTCCTATAGTCAACAATATGCTCATGGTGAGTACAAGTGTAGGCAACATAGGTCATGTATGTTTATGAACACAGCAATGCACTGATGTTAATGTGGATCTAATAATACAGCAATTATGATATGTAATTTGAACTCTCTAATCTTGTCATATTACTTAGCATCAAGGCAAATTAAGTTATTTCACACTATGTTAAGCTCTTCATCACAAAGCCTGTCTCAACATTAGAGAGAACAAGCTCTGTCAGTAAATAATCAGCAGCCACAAAGCAAAATTATGCAACACAGAATAAGCAACCAAAACAGCAACAACTGAACTGATAAAGGCTGTTAGATGCAGTTTTAAACCAAGACTTTTTCTGTCAAATTTAATGGTGATGTTTTTGACGTGCAGCTTTAATGTAAATGGTGTAAGTACAACTTTTACTCTCAACTTCAGCAGAATTAAAAGCATAAGTACAAGTTTAATGGTCCCAAATCACAAACTAAGAAAATATATGTGGTATCTGCAGGGATTTGATCAACTTGTCAGAATATCAGTACTTAGTGTATTCTGCCAGTAAATGGCATTTCTGGCTTTCAAAGGGCTCATTTTTAAAAGTGCACGAAATTACAGTCACTTGTACTTTCTGCAACCATGTCTGTACACACTGTGGGGACAGCTTGATCTGAATGTGTCTTTTGAATACCATTTCCTTAAGGTACTATTGCAAACAGAGAGATGTGTTTAAAATTCATATATGTAACGACACGAAACCAAACTTGGCATCAGTATCAAAACTTTGTGGTAACAAAGGTGAGCAGTGTAATCTGTGCTTTTATGTCCCACTCTACAAGGCCATTCCAATCTATTTTCCTAACTTTAGAAATAAGCGCCTCTCATTGGACTATGAGTGCCAGTGATTGGCTGCTTCATGTGTTTGTTTGTTGTTTGCTTTGACCAGAGAGACAGTCTTTGAGTACCTTTGATGTGAGGGCTGTCTATGATTTGAAATGGGAGCAGAGGCACTGCTGAATGTCCCAGCTGACTTATCCCTGCTTCAGTGTTATTGGAGGCTCATCCTATCAAACAGTAGGAAACAAAATCATAATTAAGGACATTTGTAGTGGGGATTCAACTTTCATTATAGCACAAGCCAGCATAAAGCCCCCAAGCCTGGTACATGCTTGGCCAACAATGTCATAAAGGACAATATGGCTGCTGTAAGGTCCACAGTGACAAGACCAAATGACTCTCTAGCTAGAGATAATCAGCTTTGTATGTCATGTTGACATGAACAGAGTGTTAAGGCATATTGCACTTTGATGCTGGCAACACTGGCACAAAGCTGATTTCGAAAAATGCAATAGGAGAACACAAAGGGAGACATTCCCGCAGTGTCTGACTGCCATCTGCATTAAACAACAATCAGGGACCATAAACTGGTTAGGAGTGGCTCGCTGCATCAGGGTTTAAATGAGTGAGTTCACTTTACGTCCATCCTGCAAAGTTCTAGGATGATACTGGATCAATTCAAGCAGTACTGCCTTCTGGCTCGTCCCTTCAGAAAGGTAGACAAATGGCTGGCATGAAAACCACGAAATGAGAAGCACTGATGTACTCCTCCGCAACAGTCACCAAATGATCAACAGCCAATGTTGAGAACAGCCAGTGCCCAGGCACAGGTTGTTCAATATGAGAAATGTTTAATAGGCAGTATTTAGGGCATTTCTGCTTTATGAGGAGTAAGTACAGAGTGGAAAGATATGGGCAATAGCATCCCAAAAAGGGGGAAATCACAAGCAGTAAAGGGTTTTTATCTGACTTATATCCACCTTGTGAGGTGGTAGTGTAGTACACACACGTCTGATGAGCAACAGGAACCCCAGCAGGGTTTCAGAATTGTTTTGGTGGCAATGATAATGAGACAGAAACCTTAACATCTTCAGCAGTTTTTTTTTAAGAAAAATGACAAAGCCACCTCACATAGCAGTAGTGGTTAATCTATTCCACCCACAGACTGGTGAGGAATGTATTATACAACCTCTAGTTGATGCTCTGGGTTCAAAGCAGTGTTTCTTGACTGCATTCTTTATTCTAGAGCTGTAAGTGAAACCAAGACAACACATATTAATAGTGTATGTGGACATATACATCTGAACAGACTTGCACACGTAAACCTTGAATTCAGCTGCACAAATCAATATCAGGACCCACTTTCCAGATTTCTTCTGTCATTTGACAATAAAAGGATACAGAAATATGAGCTGGTGAATAAAAATCACAGAGAAGATCAGTGCACACAGCAGCAAACAGGAGTGTTATCTTAGCAAGACCTGAACAAGGCGTTGGGTCATTAAATTATCTAAAAACAAAATGTGATTTCCTGCGGGCAGACTTGGAAAATATGATTATCGTCTTTTGTTTGCCTCATACATAAATTTGCCTTCCCCCAGAGATGATGAATTAACTTCACAGTGTGAGATGGTTTATTGAGACATTACTGATAAATGTTCATTTATTCAACACGTATGTATGCATTTTCTTTGCAGGCTAAGGGGCAGACTGACTGAAATCACACTAAGTCTCAGTATTCAATTTTGACAAAACCGGAGAATCATTTTAAAATCTATCATAAGTCTCTTTGCATAATATTAAGAGCACAGCCATTATGAAATTCATAATTTAAAACAAACTCTTAATAACAATTCCTCAGATAGAGAATCCCACCTCCACTCCCCACTTCATAAGGCACAAACTGAAGGGTGCAGTAATGCTTGATAGGCAGCATTTAATTCCAATCCATTATTAAGAGCAGGTATGTATATGATCCTGCAGCATAGCGGCCCACACTTTATATTCAAAAGCATTTTCTGGCCCCATGCAGTTGTATTACTTTCAGTTACAGCTCATGAATAACATCAAACAGACCATGAAGTGCATAGAAATAGAAAATGTGATAACTACGAGGGTGTATCCAGCCACTGTTTGAAGTACCTTTGAGCCTCCGGATCTTGAAATGTGGGTACAAGGAAATGCACATTGCTGTAGTGCTGTGTAATAAAAATAACTGGGTAAATTGGTTGATTAGAAGATTATGGACATAGTATGAGAGAAGAAATGGCCAAAGGCATTATAATAATAAAATCAGAGGCTGCAGCTTTCTAATGTTGGCTTCAAACCAATATTTATTCAAAACCCACATCAGCATGCCTTCTGCCTTTTGGAGGATCTTGGAAAAGAAATTTCAGCATTCACTATATTTCATTATCTATCTCAACCACTAACGTGAGGCACACGTGCTTACATGTATGGTTTTGAATTTCTATATTTGAAGCAGATTATCTTTTGTACAAGTACCACTGAAGCGTGCCAAATAGTTGTAGAAATGCAAATTGGTGTTTTCTAAAGACCACATTCTGCATTTCAGCAAAGGAGCCATCAAGCTCATCCCTGAACACAAAGTGGCGAGCTTGCTCATCAATTTCTTTGAGCTCCGTGAGGTTAAATTCGTTACATATTCAAGGATAACAAGGCACTTAGCTATATGGGCTTACTAACTATTCCCTGTCAAACATGGATTGGGAAGGCTTACCTTTAATGGAAGGAATGAATCATGACTGCAGCATTCAACTCCAAATTCATGATGACAGTTATAATTCTATTATGTAAAACACGGTTTTGACCTCCCTTAATGATAGCATGCACGGGGAGTCATATACTCAGTGGGGAAAAATTAACTTAGAAATCACCCCTTGGTATTTAAAAGTACACATGCTCATTATAGCACCCATAGTGGCAATTCAGTAGTTAATCCACCCACTTTACCCTTAGGGGAGTGCAACATCCACAGCCTACACACAGGCCAATTAAAAAGCTTCAGAACATTACAGGAAAACAAACCCAAAAAATGCATGTAGGCGCATCCTGTTGATGTTTCCTATATTTTACATATTGAGTGCTTCTGCCATCGCAGTTTCAAATGTGTTTTTTTTTTTAATTTATGAGGATCCTACAATAAAGTTGAATGAATATGAGTCACTGCAACGTTCAGTAATGACTTCATTGCATCTTTGTTTAAGATGAGAAACACATTTTTAATCCTTTAAAATTGAAGTAAATATCTAGATTGGGCTTGACAGGATTGAAGTAAGTAGCTATGTGTTTAACTAAATGTTTTGTGTACAAAAGGCTGCTAAAATTAATATTTTTACACAAACGGAATAGGAAGCCAAACTTTCACACACTTGTGAATCGACAAGTGCATCGGAGAAGACTACTGGCCTACTGAAACTGAGCGCAGGACTCCTGCAGACTGTCGTAGACTTGCAGTAAGAAAAATGTTTTAACGGTGTGTCGGTACACAGACCTTCATCAGGTAATTTTTTCCCCCAGGAGTTGGTGAAGATTCAGATAAAGTTAACAGATGAGTGAATATTGGATTCACATTAGCTAGGTGACTGGACACCCAACACCATATGAATGCTGATGTTGCTCCATGTCTGTTGATTGTGTCAATAAACTACTGTTTGTCATATGAACTTTATGAGGTGACAGTTTGTTGGATGTGTTCCTGCGTGCCGCCCTTAGTGGCCAAGAAAATTGATTAATGCAGGATTTAGCATGGAGGTTAATCTTGACCGTGGGTAATGTAGGAAAATAATTTCAACTCAAAGGTCTACTTACTAACGTTTTACACTTTTCAAACTGTAACTCACAGTCTTCTTCAGCTCTTCAACTGGTTCGAGTGAGATCAGACGCTGGTCACACCATATAAAGTGGACTTAGATTGGGTTAAGGCTATAACACCTGTTATGGTTCAAGGATGGTCTGTGAAGTCTGATATGAATAGATTTCTTGATCAATGACAGAAGAGGTCATTCACCACTATTCATATCCTTGAACCAAGATGGGGGCTATGATCCCACCCCTCTTTATATGTGACCACCTGGTCATGGCCCTGTGTTATGTGACTGAAGCTCAACACTTGTGTCATGATACCTGAGCCTGTTCCATTCACCAAAAAGATTGTGTGCGCAGTAGAAAGCAGCCAAAGCTCAGAAAAATACCAGACAGCGTACCACTTGGTCAAAATAATTTTGCCATAAAATTATTTGTCATTGATAGTAAATTACTGTACTGTATCTGGTATCCAAAAAGTCTCTTTGTTTGTCCATATGTTGATTTATCCCAGTTGACCAATAAAGCTTCATTCCCACAGATTGGATAAAGGTATGTGTGCTCTGTCTAATCCAGTAGTGTAATATAAAATTATTTCCTCTCTTCCACATTCAACACCTGCTCTCCCAGAGCAGTTTGGAAGTACAGACAGTGTGGGGACTGAATGTGTTTTTCTACCGCTTCAGCAAATATTTAAGCTATTATAAAAGAGAGCAGAATAGAACTTGCATGCTGTACTATAATTTATTATTTATTATAATTCAGCTTTTATGTTTATCTCTCCAGAGTCAAGACTGAACTTGTGTTGACTGAACTCCTATCAGCCTTGCAGGTCTTCACTCTTACTGTGTCAGCTCTGATCCAAACAAAAGCAGTCTTTGACTAATCACTACACCCCAGCACTAATACAGATCAAATAAGGGCTGAAGGTGAACCTAATTCAAATGCAATTTTTCTTCACTTTACAGAGTGGTGAGGCACACTCTGTATTCAACAAACACTGACACATTTAATATGAAACGCTTTCACAGCCACTTTTTCTTATTGACCACTTTCCGACTTGGCAGTCGTGCAGTTATTAAGCTATAATAAATAACGGCAGGCATCTCCCGTAGACTGTCCTGAGTGCCACCAGTGATGAGAATGCATGTGGGAAATGATGCAACATTACACATAACCAAACCTGCCATGTTGTCGTCTTTTCTTTTTTGGCACACACATGTGTTCCTGTGGGCCACCAAACCTAACAGAAGACACAAAGGTAAAGATAGAATACACTGCCTCAGATAACACATTGAAAAATTAGCCTTGATGATGGTTGAGAATTCAGACATGGCAATTGATCATCTCATGGAGCTGTGCTGAACCTGCTTGGAAATGCTGATCTATTGGCTCAAGTGCTGCGAGGAGAGCCTTTAATGTTTGAAGCACTAATTGGTGATTTAAATCTTCATTATTCACTTGTTTAGCAGACAACAGTGTATGGCACCATTTGATCCTATTTGTGCAATCAAAGGCATGAACGCCAATAGCAAGATGGCTACTCATTCATTTCGCTGCTCAGACTAAATAAAAGAAATGACTAATGGACACCTTTGTGCACCACACCACTTTAGCTTCCATAATTGTGGTCATAACTTACTTCAGGCATTTCATCCCACACAGCAACCTACCTGATACCACATTACTTCAACACTGCTTTAGACACACTTGCTCTTGTATACACGTGCACTTATATTGTATCCCATGCTACCTGAATGCCCATAGTGGCCAGATGCTTAATGCATATTCTTCATTGATATGCATAGTCACCAGTACTGTGTATTCTGCTCTGTCACCTTGTGAGGTGTGGCCCTGCTGTCCCTGTTCTGTATGTATGTTCTGTGTTGCAAGGTAACATGTTGACCTTTCTCTATTGTAAATATCAAACAGCATATCCCCGCAGTCATTACTCTAATTCAGATTGTGTGGATGGGGAAGATGGTTCCCATTCGCTTTTGTTTGAATTCCACCCCACAACAAGAATTGAAATAGCAGATATACAGAGTCCATTTTGATGTCTGCATTAATATTTATGGGTTGGGTTAACCACACACCTGTAAGCATGTGTAATTGAATACTCTGTTCCTCTTTGTGTGTGTTTTTTTATTAGTTGTTTTGGGGTAACGTGTTTAAATGACACATTTTTATATTATGCCCCTCATAAATCTCTCTGTCACAAAGAGCAATTCTGCATTAGTGACACTTTGATTATCCGCTGAACTTGTGCAGATTTAAATTAACTACGTGCCAAATCTGCAGTGACATTCAGGTATGCTACATAAAGATTCTGCTCGCAATGTTTTGTTGTTATACCAATGCAGTTTGGGTTATCACAGTGAGCCCTGGATTGCTGTTTTTATTCCAGTTGATGTTGTTGATTCCATGATTGTGATCACCATGATGATTAATATCCATGTCGGCTCCATCAACAAGCGAAAGAAGCAGGTAAGCAGAGGGGGGTGTGTTTTCCAAGAAAACAGACGCTCGCCTTTCTCTCCTTGATGAAGGCACGGTATTTGTAAAACTGCTGGGCATCGCTCCATCACTGTGGGGGCACTGAGCTACTATGAAAGCTTCATATTTCCACTGACATTCTTTAAGAATAGATCAGACTGGTACAAGGGGTAGAATATGACATTTTACTAACTCCTGGATAATATTTTATCCCAGATGAGTGTGCCAAACAGTGGCAGCTGCCAAGGAACCAAAGCACTTTTTGTGATGTAAACCTTTTTAGTCTGAAAGATAAAATCACATCTGCTGTCTTTTTAGTTTGCTTTCCACTGATACATGTAGGCATTTACCTTGTTACCCTTTCTGGGTCTCCATTAACACTATTGAACTATTAAAAACTATTAAACTATTAAAACTTTATTTATTTCTAGTCACATACTTGCAATTTCAACAACTTTTGTAACTTCAGATTCACCTCTGACATGGACATTGTATCTACCGAGTTTTGAGATTAAAGATGGGCACATAGAACAATAACCCATTATGATGGGGTCATGTATTACAGTGCAATTAAAATGTGGTAAACACTGAGAAGAAGTCAAACTAAAACTGTCCTGATCTGTGACAGCAATGAGTGCTTGAATGCTTGCCAACACCAACTTTCTTTATCATAAAGTTCCTGCTAATTTTTGAAAAAGAATAGAGTGGAATTTCAACTGGATTTTATGTCCCCCAAGTTTTTTTTTTGTTTGTTTTTTTTTCCTGCTGCAAGAAGATGCTGATCACCATAGTTTACAGTAAATGAGATCCTTTTGCAGTGCTGACAGCTCAGCAAATGCATCTGGTAATAGAAAGTGAGGGGAAAAAACAGGGATAAAGTGCAAATGAGCCTAACATTTTAACGCTGCAGAAAAAAATAATGTTAACATTAAAGGAATGAGAAAGGCAAAAAGAAAAATGTGTAATGATCTAAACATCAAACTGAGGTTTGTGGCACGACCAAATGCATACTAGGTTGGCCAGCATAGTTAACATGGACATCTTGTTACAGCTGCAGTAAAGAAAGGGGGACCAGCAGAGACCAGGGCATTGTGAGAGAAAATATAGAATGCACCTTCTGATTCTCAAACAACTGTTCTTCAAGAAGGAGGGGCTTTATTTCTGTTCTTCTCTTTCAATTGTTAATTGATTGATGCAACTAATAAGCCTGTTTAAAAGGCTGAAAAACTCAGTGGGATTGATGCATGACAGCACTAAATTATTTCAATTGAGGGCAAAAAGCTAGGGAGATTTTCTGAGCCCTTAGCGACCAATGCTGGACTGTCAGATCCACATACATCAGCTATTTTGTTCCACGACACTATGCAGCACCTGAGAGATGATTCTGGGCAGGGCGTGATAGCAATATAATACACATCAGACTGAATCAAGTGAGCAGTACAAATAAATAAAAATGGAATGGACAACATGATAACAGGACATATGGAATACCTGAGAAGTGTCAGACAAGAATCATATTACATGTAATATTGGATTTAGGTTGAGGATAATAAATGTTCTGTAATGTTGTCCTAACTAGCTCATTACAAAGTGCAAATGACGAAATACTTATTACTTTTTTCTTCTATTATTGGCAAATAACGTCATAATAATGTGTCTGTGATGTTTTTTTTTTCTTTTCCATGATCGTATTTGAAGACTGTGCCCTTCCCCTCACCAGTAACCTGTGCCTGTTTGATGCCTCCTATGCCTTTTAAAAATGTACCTTACTACCATTTGATACTAGAGAAAGTACATCTTCAGCACAAACAATTTCATCTGAATTCTTTGTACATTTATACATGTACTTTACAAAGTAGAGCCACATACTGTTCAGATGAGTTTAGATGTATTAGACAGACTGAGATGCTGGAACGACCTTGTCCTCATTTACAACTATTGGTCATGTTTTACAAACTCTGTTCTAAGGAACACATTCATACACAACTGTGTAGCCGTATTATGTTCAGTTGCTGTGTTCAGTGTCAGTGTAGTACAGTAAGTAGAGTTTCTTTCAAATAGTGCACTGAAAAGCAAAAAACAACCAGTCAATGCAGTGGAAAAGTGTAGAAAAAATTGTCTTCAGGACTTTGCATCTTCTCTCACATCCCAATTTGGTAGTTTAATATTAGTAGATGTATTCAAGATAAACATTTGCAATGAATAAAACTTCTGAAGAATGTTTGGCTAGAGGAATTGTAGATGGGAACTCCATAAACTTGATTTTTTCTTTTGTTTTATGTTACAAAATGCATACGAGGCCAAGTAGTAGATGTAGTCAAGACTTATTCTGCTTTAGTTTATACAGCATGTCTGAAACTTATTTAGGGAAAATGTAGTTTATCATAATAATGAGTCCTTCCAGATTCAGCTCAGTAAGGTGTGTTTTCTCAAATGCCAGCTCAATGTATAACATCAAAGTAATGATTATGATATTCACTGTAAACAATCAATGTCACTTAAATTGTTCCTATATGAGCACAAATAACTGCTCACCAAGATATCTTGCTGGGTCAAGGATGGATTATAAACACAACACCTCCTCTCGGTATCTTTTTTTGCAAAAATTCAGTATTATCACTGAGTCATGCGATTGCTAATAAACCCAATGCAGAACTGAAAGTACGTAATAGTCTTAATTCTACCCATAAAGGGACTTTGCTATCACAGTTTTGAGATGAATTAATGCATACTCCTAATACACTATAAATATTAAATGGCAAAAAGTCAGAGGATTATTGCAGTATTAATGTGTTTCTGTGAGAGGGAGCTGTGAAGGACAGGACAGTCTTCAGGGCTTACTTGTCCATTCACTTGTAATTTTAAATGTTTAATCCTTAATGACCACCACATTATATTCATTTTATTATCTATGAAGCTATTATCTCCTTGGATAAGTCTTGATTAAAGAAACATACTTACGACATCAAAGCACCCAGAGCTTCAGCATACACTTATTCAGCAATTGTTGACAGCCTAACACAGCACTCCAGGCAAAATCCCATACACAAGAGAGTAGGACAACCTCTTTCAAGGTTTGAGAGATAATTATACATTATTATACAGTAAGTCAGGGAGCTGGGTGGGATCCAGCCAGTAGCAGGTGGTTAATACTGGGGTCACAGTGGGGTCATGTTGACTGAGGGCCAAGGCAATGCAAGCAGGATGACTTTTAAATACTACACTCTTTGAATATTCAATGCACAGTGTAACTGATGGCTAAGGGTTTTGGATGCATTGTAGCTGTGGTGCATCATAATGACTGATGTCCTGTAACAGTTGTTCTGCAGTGTTAGAAAGCTAAATTAAACAAATACAGCAATTCACATCATGTACAGGTCGTGTATGTCGTGTGGATTTAGACGATATCACCATTGCAACAGAGAGACAGTACCCAGCGACAGCTTTTTCAGAAATGAAGGTAATGGTCATGTAACTGCTACTGGTTAAGAATTCGATTCGGAAAAGAAATTTTTTTGCTTGCTTTTTTGTCACGGTTTCAGCTTCAGTATAGTGGTTACACAAAAGTCGTTACTTCCCAAGGGCAACATATTAAATGTTAAGTATTAAAGAAATAATTTGACTATACGGTTTCTCAGATTGCAGCCTTCATATGTGTCATAGTTAAGTGCAACTGATGTAAAGCATTTTCTCAAATTGAAAGTGAAATCTTATGATGCTAAAAACAATTCTATTGTGGGTAGATAGGGTAGTCTATTTTTAAAAATGTTCTTGTTGAACTGCTAATCACAGATGACATTCTTGTCTGAGAGAACATAGCGTTATCTGACTCACTGCTACACACCTTGAAGTCGTATTTTGCTGCCTACACATGTACTTCTCTGACCTTTGCCTACAGGATGAAAAATCAAAACAAAGAATGGAAATGTTGTTTATGAGCTTATAATTATGATGGTTTTTACTGTATTTAGTGATGGTGTAGTTTTGTGATAATGAATATTTTAATTAGTGCCTGTGATTTCATTTTGACAGTTTTCTTAGTGTTCGTGTTGTTATCTGTTCCACCTACACAAAACATGGTCTGTGCCAATAGGAGAACATTATGGGCCTTAAAAATGTGTTTTACATAACAAGAAATGTTTACCTTAAAAAGGTCACCAATGATCAAAGATGATCATAATGAAAGCACAAATAAAATGCAAATAATAGGCTCAAGGACGTTGCTACACAAACCTTCTCTGACAATGGACAGTACACAAATGCTATTGTGTATTGTTGGATGACACCCAAGTCATCCAACAATAGAGCTACAGCGCAATTCTGATTAGACATTATATTTTACCATATAGCATATCTGACCAAAGAACCATTACAGTATATACAGTCCTGAGGAGCCCAGCAGAATTATTAGCATCCCACCTGAATAAAGAAGCATCAAAAGGAGACAGAAAGTAAGAACAGGCTTGCCAGAGAGAAAAGTTTCTCATGACAAGTCTACAATTTCCTATGTACTGTGTCTACCTTCCTCTCTCCTTTTTTTTATCAAATAAACAACAATCTGCTCTAACACACATACACTTATATTTGTACCTTACCAACAGTGAACTGTCAGACTACATCAACCAAGTGTGGACCAAACAAAACAAAACAAAGTGCAAAACCAATTGTGTAATTTTCTTTTAAGAAACTCCAAGCAGTCCTCTAGTTAGAAAGACCTGACCACCAGTCCTTAAGGTGTTGGATTTCAAAACTGACCATGGATAGAACCCACAACCTCAACACTTCAGAGCAGTAACACCCTGAGACGTTTGGTCACACGCTTTAAATCTCTATGTCTAACAGCATTTGAGTCTGTGGGTGTTGGACAAAATTCAACAAGTCTCATAAGGATCAAACCCAAATCCTCAGAAGTACTCCTCTAACACCAAGAGCCAGTTGTAAAGGGACACATGTCCAATATTTGTTAGCGCCTTTGAGAACTGAACCCAAGAATTTAAAAACAGAGACAGTGGGTCTCCAACTCTCTAAGGTATTTGGTCAGACATACTTGAGTTTCATTTCTTGGCACTTAGGATATTTGGTCAGGACCATTTTTAAGTGGTTCTTCAAATTTTACCTTAGTTAGGTGTGGATTGAACCCACAACCTTAAATTTCCAAATTACTCCTTGAGCCATTTGGTCAGTCATACATTTGCTGTGTTTCCTAGAGTCTCTGAGTCATGTTGGACTTTCAGATTCGCTGAGCTTCATAAAAATCAAACATCAGGACTTTCAAGCAGTCCTGTTACTCCAAGCTGAGTTATATAGTTGAGGACCGTTTCACTCTTCTTTTTTAGCCCTTCTGACTCTTTCCTCTGGGTGCTGTCCAAAGGAAAAGTTGGTACTACCTTTGGCAGGTTATGGTGGCCAAGCAGAAAATCCTCTGGCTATTTGTTGTACTGTGAAGTCCAGCACCCAGAGGAAAGACTCAAAGGCTGCAGAGAGTTAGAGCATGGCTTCGCAGCCTTAGGGTTTTGGATTTGATCTGTGGGAGGTGCATTAAGTTTTGAAGTCCACCATAAAAAGTCAAAATCTCTAAGAAAGAGAGATCAAATGTCTCTGTTCAAATATGTTAAACAGTCAGAGGACAATTCTGCAGGTTTGAGGTTTTGAGCTCACCTGCAGTGAATTCAAAAATTCAACACCCAAAGTAAACATTTAAGGTTGTCATGGTCTGATCAAATAGATCAAAGAGTTAGAGGGCCACTTGGAAGAGCTGAGGTTGTGAGTTCAGTCTATGTGTGTGTGTGTGTGTGTGTGTGTGTGTGTGTGTGTGTGTGTGTGTGTTTGTGTGTATAATGTTTATGTATATACATAGAAAGGAGAGCACTGTGTCTTCACACCTTTGCTGCCCACGCAGGCAGGCTGTTGTCCCTGTTGGCTCACAAGTCCACTGTTGGTGAGTCTGCAACGACGGCAAGGACCACTGTTGAATAGGTACACAAGCACACACACATATACACACACACAGGAAAGGAAGGTCATTCACCACTCCAAGTTTTTTTTTTTTTTGTCAGACCTTTTCACAGTCAACTGGTAAGAATCAGGTTGGCCAGTTCTAACACCTGCTATCAATTTGCATACAAAAAAAGCCTCTTTATTTTGCAGTTTTTCAGTTGCAGTCAGTTGTGTATTCATCAAAGCTTTGAAAGCAAATCATCTGCAACAATTTAATAGTTTCCAGTATACCAATCAGTAGTGCATTTATCTTCTTGCACACTCACAATATGTTTTCCATGTTCCACTCATATGTAAAAAAACAAATGAGAGAACAAAAGAACATACTGTGGAAATCCACAAGAAGCACACATATTGTCAAACCCAAGAAAATTATACAGAATCCACAACATTTGTGAATGCTTGTGGCAGAATACAACAAAGGATTTACACAAGCATTCAGAATTATACTTTTGGTCCTAACTGTAGTATAAACGCAGCTTGTAAAGATATACTTTTACACTGATTCTTTTTAATAACACACATTGTATTATTTCCTACTATTATTTTATGACACATACTGCATCTATATCGAGCATAACAACATATGTAAACTATGTTTAGCTTTTCTTTTTTGGGAATTTCTTTGACCTCTTCATTGCTATCTAAAGTGTGCAACATAGTGATTAAAATATGTATTCATTGATATGGATCCATTATGATATGTGGCTATAATAAATGAGTAGAGTTATGACTCAATTTGTTCTCAATTGTTGTTTGAACAACAATGACCAAATCATTTTGAATTCAGGGAGGTAAAGGAACACTGCAACAGAACAGACACTACTGTAAGATGTTCTGACTGAGACCTTATAATGGCTTAAAAATAGAGTAAAATGTGTAATATGGTTGTGAAACACAAGCATAACGGGTTCTATTCAAAGATACCAAAGCTCAAAAATGTGTTTCCACAAACATTTAAGAATTCATTTCTTTTTAGGACATCATTTTCTTTGGTGTGAATAAAATGTATGCGTGGTTTGACATGTAAAAGGGTGGATGTGCACAAGAGAGGTTGTCATTTAGTTTCATTTGTTATGCAAAAAAATTTGAAGTAGCTAGACAATAGACCAAGTTCAAAATAGGTTTTACTGGATTGTTTTAACCTACTGGTATTGGCAATGAACAAATTCAAAAGCAATTATATTCAATGAGAAACATGTTAAGTTGATCAAAATAGTAAATTATTATATAAACACTCAGGTGAATGGAGTGAAGCCCAACAGTGGCTTGCTGTTATTGACCTTTCTGGGCACAGCAGGAGACTATCAGGCCAGTGCATCACATGCTCCCAAATGCAGGGGATAGAGTCATTAAGCTGATACCAGAAAATATGAATCAAATTACTATATTATGCAGAAGAGCAGACTTAGGGAAAAAAAGATTTAAATGCTGTGACTATTCTGGCAAACGTGTTTGGTGCAACAGGCTCTATTTGCACCAAAGCACCATCTCTAAAAGTATTTTCCTATTTAAATTACAAACAACAACCCTCCATAAACATAATGCCAACCTAAATGACTTGAGGGATCTCATGAACGACTAATTTGTCACTGGGTGAAAGAGGTTAAACCCACACAAACTTTCAGACCCCCCAGGAACAATCAAATAGCCTAAGTATTATCCACATTCACTCTGCTACCAATTGTTTCACAAGATGTGCTGAAAGGCTGTTAGAAACGCTTGGACACTGGAGGCAGAAAGCTCCACTCTAGAGCTAAAGTTAAAATCAACATGATTACATAACCTAAGGTCAGCGTTTCAGCTCATTCTGATGGAGATGCTACTTGAATTACATCAGTGTCCAAATCTGTTGAGGACTGGACATTGGACAGCCCAGGCTCACCTACATAAGCTCCCTTACTATTAAAGATACAGAGGAGTAATAATAATCTTTATTTACATGACACTAACAACATCTTTTTTCAAAATAGTTGTTGGACATCACACTTGAACGGATGTGATCTTATCCAGTGATTTATGACATCTATTACACGTGCCCACCAACTGATCCAAACACGCGTCAAATACATGTAGGTCCATGTCTGTGTCCCTGAACATTTTTTATTGAAATAATTTTTGAGTAAATCTGCAACTAAGATCATTTGTAATTTTTTTTCAATTATCAATTGGTCAATTATATTGTTCACTTAATCATAATTTTCTCCTCCGATGGCACTGGAGAAATTGTTTGTTCTGTTAGTTTTTTATATTTTAAGTTTTCTGTCAATATACCAAACTACCTCTTATTATGTGTAAACCAGTGTAGCAATAAAACAACAGAATGTCTTAAATTCAGCATCAAGCATAAATACAGTTTAACAGGTTTGTTCCCAAGTTTGGTCCTACCTGAGTATCCCTGTGCCCTTAACAGAGGGTGAGGATGCCTCTTGGAGGTAGGATAAAGTTAAGTCATAATGACACCAACTGCTGTATGTACCTCAGAGTCAATTAGCCTAGGGATTTATTATGATATTACAGGGCAGATAAAACTTCAGGATAACAGAAATGTGCTGTGTGTCTTTCTGATCTTTATTCTAATGAGGCTTAATGAGCTATGCCCCCCAACATCCCAACCCCACGCCCCAATTAGTTCGCCCTTAACTTGTCAGAGTTTCAATTCAACTGTTGATCAATGGGACTGGGACGAGCCATTTCATTTACCTCAAGGCTAAATGTGTCGGACAACATTTTGTACGTATCCCGAGCATTATTATTCCAAATGCTAGGGCTGACTATGCAGCCACAGCCACTGGAGCCATAAGGTAAATGGTTAACAAACAGCTAGAAAAGCAGGAACAGACAAACCATGAATGATGAATACTGCCACTGATACATGAATGTGAGTTGCCAGCCCGGGTCATGTGCAACAGTTAAAACCACACAAATGCCTTTTTGCACGCAGCATCGATGGGGACAAGGGTGTGTGTGGTTGGGGGGGCGGGGATAATGCCACCTGGGGTGGTAGGAGGTAATGCCACCTGGACCCTGGTAACAAAGAGAGATCTGGTCTACTCTCTTTCATCTGCTTTGTTAGACTGTAAACAGAAAGACTCCCAGGGGCATCATGAACTGACACAATGAGACAGGAAAAATCGAGGTTCTCAGGATCACCACAAGATGGGTGAGACTGGTTCATCTTTGGACTGTAAAAAACAGGTTGACAATGACAGGATATTTTCAAAACTCAGCTCCACTGAAGGCAGGAGATCTGTGGAAAAGGGCACAAATTCAGTGCTGGAAAGTAACAGACATGCAGAGCTGAGTTATCATCAAAAAAAGTAAGGAAGACAAGACAAAATAACATTGCTTAACTGTGACAGAACAGAGTAAACATTGCTTAGTTATAAGCAATATATGCCAGTTCTGTCTGGTTATGAGGCTCTAGCCAGAAGATCAAAATAAGCTTCCAACTGTATTTTAAGTGAGCAAGATTTTATTCATTTAATGGGATGAATGTGTGAAATTCATGACTCAACTGCAGCACTGTGGAGTGACGCAGAGAGCATACCAGTAAAATAATGATGTTAATACCAAAAGTGCATGTCAAAATGCAGCAGCTACTCTGGCAACAAACTTCGACTGAGCTCAGTGAAGCCAGAACCAGGCAAACTGAAAAACACTGACTTCTAAATTATATCTGTCTGTGACATGTAGGAGCCACCTCTCTTTGCTTTACCAGCACTTATTTAGAAATTGTGTTGATACATGCTTTTTTAAAAATATCTGTGTTTAAACTATTCACTGGAGCAGCTTTATTTAACACAATGATCTGCACTCCAAACTTTTATTTTACATAAGCAACAGTAGCGGATGGAAGTATTCTTAGCAAAATGTAGGCCGGCTTTAAGTCTCTAAAGTACACTACTTACTGAATAATTTATTTGTCCAGTTATTTATTTATTACGTCCGCCAAAGAGACTGTTTCCACCTGTCTCTGTGTGTTGGTTTGTTTATTTGTCAGCAGGATTACGCAAAATCCGAGAAAGCACCGATTTGCACCAAACTTGGTACAGGGATGGCGAATGGGCCAGCAAGGAAATAATTAAATTCACGATATTTTCCTTTTTCTTTTTAATTTTTCTTTTTAATCACTTTCCTTGATATTGAAATATTTGGCCGTGGCGGAAGTACGCGCTTTACTAAGTGCCATTTTCTTTAATCCATCCGTGTCCTGTAGGTGGCACTGCAGAAGATGAAGTGTGCGAGTGTGTGGCGTTTCTCTGTTTGGTGCTGGACCTGGCAACGCTGTGCGCAGGTAGTTTTTCTTTGCCCAGAAAGTGTCTAAAGACCTCGGAACAGGGCGGTACACAATTTTACTGGCCACCATTTTAATGAGTGCTGTCGCTGAAGGAAATGAGGTTGTGGCTGAATGGAGGATCCGTCTGTCAGTCACTGAATGCAGGATGAACTGGACAGAAAACACCTGCTACCCCCTGAGCACGCGCAGGGCTTAAAGCCACGGGGTCCACCTGTACGGTCGAGAGCACCTGAGAAGAAAGTGAGTGAATCAACATAGAAGTAACTTAGAGACGAGTTAATAACTGCTTATGTTAAAACTGGGATTCCAATGAGGGAAGATACCACTTTAATGAGGTAAATAGTATGTGATGCAACATTTAAATATGTTGGATTCTTTATTATATTTCGCTCAATTCAGTTACCTACAACCAGGAACACCTCACCTAACAAACCAGCTTCACTAACGTTATTTCAGCCTAATAATATTGAATGCTACATGAACTCCTATAAATTTATGAACTTGTCCATGTGCGGAGAAACACGTAGGCTCTAAATCTCTATTTCAGAGATACAAGTGTGTTGTTATGGATACATGTGTAAATAAATTACAGGACTGGGGTGGGAGCTGCCAACTACTCCTTAAATGAGTGAATTCAGTGGAATAGTTTATTGGAATTTTTTCAACACAGTGGAAACTTCAGAAAAGCATGTGGATGTTTTAAAAAATAGATTTATTTTTTGTGTAAAGTGCTCATGAATGTAAGAATAGATGGATGCTAGTGTTTAGGTCCCTCATGGACCGTTGCTAAAACATTTCTCTGGCCCTGGTTGAGCTGATGGGTTTTAAAAAGAATAAAGAGAAAGGAAACAGTAAAACAACAGTCAACCAATTTTCTGCCATGGTTGTAAACAGTGATCTGTGGACAAATGTTTAGTAGTTTTAAAATTAACTACTGAATTTGCATGTTTCATTCAGTTTACATGCAGTTTGAGCTAAAAATCTAACTTATAAATGTGTTTTTCTTTTTGCTGAAAAAGGACAGAGACAGGATGATGTGGATTTCTGACAAAGACTGTTGCAGCAAAACCCAAACCCAGAGCATTGTGGCTGTCACTGAGTCACCAGGAAGCTCCAGAGGTTTGCTGGCTCTACTGTTGTCTGCAAGGTGGGTTATTGGTGTGATCAAGCTGTAATACGTTACATATATAAAAGTGCTACAAATTTGGCAAAAAAGTGATTCACAATGTGATTAAGAGATTTAGAGAACAAACAGTCCTTAAATAACTCATTACTGAAATGCTTAGCATGTTATACAATTTAGAGTACTGCCTTAAGTGTTTAAGTATATTTATTATTATTATTATTAGTTTTGTTGTGGTGGGTCTACACAGGAAGCATTTCATACGTGTTGTTCAGTAAAATTAGTAGTATTGTTTTTGTTTAGCATATGTCCTCAGCCACTGTTCAAAACCAAAGACATCTAACTTACAGCAAGTGTAAATGTTCCCTCGGCGCTGTAGCTAGCTATGGCAATATCTTCAAATAACACAGAACTGAGATCATTTTTTCACCTATTCTTGGCAGCAGTGCTGCTTCTCTGTCCTGAATTGTAAGTTACTGAAGTAGGGAGTGAAACCCTAACACCAGACTGAGTGATTCTCCTGAACCCCCAGATTGCTTTCAGTGATGATAATTTGAATGCTCACTGCCTGTATTTTTAAACAAATGTTACCCAAGTTGTCTGTGTTTGCAGCCGCATTAGGGTTTAGTTACAGTTGTGGTTAGGTTACTAAAACAATTGGTTGTGCTCAGGTTGGGGAAATATTGTGGTTATGAATAAAAAAAACTGTCATCAATTGTTGATGAGAATCTTACTATTGCTGTAGTTTGGTTTGTGGTTCTGCCTATTAAAATCAACATTAAGGCAAAAAGGACCAACCTTCGTAGCCTTTTTGAGAAGTTTACAAAAAAAGCCAAGTTGCATTGACTGTGGAAAAGCAAATGGGTTGTAGTTGCTAGCTGTTTGGAACGTGGGTCTGGACTGTGGACAGTTGGTTGGAAACTGTGCTACCTCAATAATGAGATTCAGGAAGGGCCGTGCTAGTGCCTCAGCCAGAGGGCTTAGCCAGGCTTATCTGCAAGCTGTACCACAGAAAGTGTGTGTGTGTTTGAGTGTGAGTGTGAGTGTGAGAGAGTGTGAGAGTGTGAGAGTGTGAGAGAGAGAGAGAGAGAGAGAGGTTGATGGAGAAAGAAAGATTTTAGTAAAGACACCTTCCTTTCACAGTAAACACATATTGAAGGCTGCTGTCAGTTTTAGAAGATTCATTACATTTTCAAGTTGAGTAACTGAACACACATTGCGCCGACCCGCACACCACATAAAAGCAGTAAGAAGATGAAATGTAGGTGTTTTTTTTTTTTTGCAGTATGGACTGTGGCCATCAGTCTCAAAAGTCTAACTTCGATTGTCCATTTTCCACGTTCTGTCATGCCTGCATCTAGTAGAGATGATGTGGAGCCACTTTGCCCTGTGTTTCAATCTCTACCGTTTTTCACTGTTCCTCTGTCTTCACACTACTGGTGCTTCTTTTTTGCTGATCGTTTTATTTCAGGTATGGGAGGAATATTTATTTATTTATTTATTTTTACTTCTGAATGTGGAGCTGTTCCACAGCTTTGGTGACTTTAAAAGTTGACGCCAAACATTCAAAACATAATAAAGTATTATCACAGTATTTTCATATTTAAATGCATCTGTGTGGACATGACCTCAGACAGTGCTACTTAACTTTGGCATAATTGTCACTTATTATTATCATTGTTATATGATTTCAGCCCTCAGTCAGCCATGACTGTGGGTAACAAATCAAATCACTTGTTAGGTCATTGGACACAGGAATATTTTGCTTGGTCTTTGAAATGCTAGTCAACTGTGGTTAAAGCATGAACAAATTAACAATGCTGACAGACTTTAAGTAAATTTTAACATTTAAATTGCTTCCATATGTCCATCTGTACCACCTTGACTCACATTTTGACATACACCATTTAGTTACATGTGTATGTCGGATAAAAGGGGCAGTAAAGAACGTTTTTTGTTGTTTGTTTCGTGATATAATGGACAAAGAAAGTTCATGACTTACTCAACAGAACTGTTGTGTTTTCACTGTTCAGAACATTCTGTCAGTTCCACTGTCAATGCAACTTGGCCACCAGGGATTGTCCTGGCAAGTCTTGTTTTGGTACAGATGTAAATACTATGTACAAGTTCTGATAGTTTTACTACAAAAGAGTAAAAGTCAACATTGTCAAAGTTGTAACTAATCCTAGACCACACACAGATGATGTATTGCCATGTAATTGGCTTAGTTATGCTAATTTAGCTTGAGTTATATACACAGTATGCACATGTTTATAACATAGAAGATGCTTAGAACAACTACCATCTTGTAGCTTTAGCTTTTTTTTTTTTTTTTTTTTTGGGGAGTTGAGACATGTTGATGTTGGAAAATGGGACAGTGGCTTAATGCAACTTGGTGACATGCGACAACTGATGATGATGATGCAGAATTTATGCTGAAGGTTTGGAGGAAGGGGACACTTTGTGGAGAGTACCCTACTGTGAAATGGTTTGTTTAGTTCCAAAACTCCACTTTTTTTTTTCTGGTGAAAAGCATGATGACATTGTTGACATAACTCCCCAGGGTAGACGTACATGATGGATGGAATACAGTAGGCAAGTGACCCTGCCAAAGGCATTTTAACATTTGCAGCAGAGCTTTGGTGACAAGGTGTTGATGAGACATGACCTTGCCTTGATTATATCAAGGTCAGCATCTTCTTATCAAGACCAAGTGGAAAAAAGAGCCAATATGTTTTCTACATACTCTGAATGTGCTGTCACAGTTATGCATGACTAACTGGTTAAATTGTCAAGCTGTGTGGGTTTCTAACTGATGAACGTGTGAGCCGTTACACGTAGCTGTAAACAGAAAAAATGCAACCTTACTTGGGCCGTGAAGCTGAGGCTTAGCGAGATAATTACCCGGCTTTAGTAATGTTAGTTATTCACAGTAGGTGTGTGAAAACAGCGTGTATTGCTGTTATGCAGCTCTCTGTACATGACAAACTGAGTATGCCATAAATGGTCTCTCAGTAAATACATGTGGGGAGGTGAGATACTGTATGCGTGGGAAGCTTTTCCAGAAACGTTTCAGAATTTTATTTTGTTTCTAATTGTTCTTCACGTTATTTGTTATTGTGCCATACATCTGGGCTAGTAATCACTGTGTATGTACACATGATGATAACAGAATTTCTGGCAATTTGTTTAGGTGGCTAATTATATAATTATACTGCTGCTACCGCACATGTTTTGTTCTTGTTTCGATGCAGTGTGCTGCTCTCTTGCTTGCTATTTTCGTCTTCCTCTTCAGTCACTCTTGACAGTTGGCCAGCATCAACTACTGAACCAATTCCCCTAAACAAAAAAGTAATGACAAACGAGAGATGCAAAACAATGTAAACTCTAGGGATATTTAGTAATCAGGTAACAAGGATGAAGAAAGGAGGTGAGATTGCACCCTTGGCTCAGTGCTTGTTTCCATGCTGTTGCTTCTCTTCATATCTGTTTAATTTAACATATTTATCAAGCATTATTTGTTTATCTGAGGAGTATGGGCGGTGAACCTTTTTGTCTGACATGGCTTGAAATGGCACAGTAGTAATTGTCAAAGGCTAGAGCTAGAGAAGTGCATCTCTGTGTGTGTATGAGAGGGAGGGAGAGGAGGAGAGAGAAAACGAAAGGGTGGGGAGGTGCAGTGAGAAGCAGGGAGGGAGCATGTACGAGGGAGGGCGAAGGCGAGAGAGAGATGGAGTGAGGGAGAGAGAGAGAAACGGAGTGGGAGAACAAGCGGCTCGCCTCATTCCCCTGCTTTCTCAGCATCCATTCTGTGAGACCCTGTTCCGGAGAGGAGAGAGCTACATAACAGGCAAATTGGAGAAGGAAAAGGGGAAAAAATCCATTGAGGAGGGAGGATATCGAGGAAAATAACACATAATCAAGGCTTGCTGGCGTCCACTATCACCTCTTATAGCTTTCGCAGAGGTGTCTGAAAGTTTCCATCTGGGGGGGGGACACCCTCCCCTTGTTGTGGGGATGAACAGCGGACGCAGAATTTCATTGCTGAAGGCAGGAGGAGAGCTGTGAAGACCGGCTGGATTCACTTGCAGTGGAGCTGGTTGTGCGCACCAGGAGAGATCCTACAGTGCCTCCTTCTCTCTTTCGCTCAGTCTCTCATACGCTCATTTTTCAGTAGAATACATAACATTATTTCACTGTGCCAAGGTGGAATATCTGGGGAAGCAGCCCAACACAAATTCTCTTGAACCAAGGAAGTAAAGAGGAACAGATTATGCACAGGTTCAATGAAGGACATCCTGTTCACAAAAAGTAAGTTCTAATAAAAAAAAAAAGGCTTTGAATTGGGTTCTGATTCTGAAAGACTTGGAGGATTTTTGCCCTTTTCTTTGTTGTGGAGCAGCACTGAGCTTCAAACAGCTCATCTTGTGGACTATAGGGTTCTGAATGGTATTTCAAGGTAAGGACACATCCATGCGTTCTTGTATATTAATATCACCCTCCAGATTTTTGAGAAAAGCTCAGCATGAAAGATACAGTGAGAGAAAGAAAGAAAGAAGGGAAGACGGAAACGATGCATGAGTGTGGCATGAGTCCTAGAATGTATGAAGCCAGTTTTACAGTCAGTGCAAAGTTGGGATAAATGTCTCAATAATACGTTAACATGTCTCAGGGCTTACGGACAACATGATCATTATTTTTTATGGTGATTGGAAGGCTACTCCCCTCTGTAAAGAAGAATGTATCAATGTGTATCTGCATATTTGGGCATGTGTGTTTGCTGAGAAGGGAGATGCCTGTCTGCAAAGCAACTCATCTCTTTCATCCTTGCTACATAGCGGTTATCACCAGGGGAGGTTGCTAGTGGAAGGGGCATAATTGTGGTGGCTGTTTGTCCTCGTCTTTGCAACAGCTAGAATCTGTGAGTGCAGGGAATTACTTTTGCACAGTAGCCACATTTTATTCATAATGGTGAGTGCCTCTCTGCATTTTAAAGGGTGCTCTCTCCCTTTTATCTAAGCTCACAGAGAACTGATTGTGTCCAGTACACTATCTCAGATGCCCTATGTTACAGCTTCACCTTCAGTTCCTATGTATATATAAGTTTGTTGGTACGGTTCTGGTCCAGCAATGAATCTTTCTGTGTCTCTTTATCGCTCGGTTTTTCCTGTTCTTTCTGTCCAAATGGGAAAGAGATGATACAGTAATTTCTTTATGTCTCTTGCTGGCCAATTTCCTTTTCAGATGGAAATTAAGACTGTGCTAGGAGACACTGTAGAGACAGAGGGAAAAAGGTACACTGTTGTTCTTTTTGGGAAGAGTGAATCTGCTGCCCTCTTGATCAATACCAGTGCAAGGCTACCTCCTTTTGTAAGGCAATGGTTGAAATATTTATGAATGCTTGAGCATCCTGTCAGTACCCTGAAATATTTAAAATAATTGAATAATAAATGTCCCTTCTAAGCTGTCAAAGCCCACCTTTGGTCAGGGCAGATGATAATAATGCTATCTATTCATGTAACATGTGAAATAGTGACCATTAAATGCCTTTGCCTCTGGATATAAAAATTTCAAAAGAAGTGTCTCTCCTCTTGCAAAACATCCACTGGGGGGAAGTGGAGCCTGATGGGAAGTTGATGACAGCTCCTGTGTATCTGGTGTTGACTGGCTATAGGAGGCTCAAATCGCCAATTGTTCCGCTGCATACATTGCTTGATTGTAAGAAAATGCTGCACACAAATGTTCTATTGAAATCACATTTAGCATTCAGGAGATGTAGTTTGTGTTTGCTTCCTCTTGAAAGAGATGCAAACCTATCATCTGCTGTGCCTGCTCTATTCATTTAATCTAATGAGCTGCTGCTACCGGATGTATATGCCAAATATGTGTTCCTGCGTGCACATACATGTGTAAGAGAGCATGTAAGAGTGAAAGGGAGTTTCTGAGTATATCTGGTATCTGTGTGGGTGTGTATTTGTCCAGAGCTCTGAGCTTCATCCCTTTTGATGTTTTATTGAGCGTTAACCATGGTAGGACTGACGCATTGCCTCTGATATGGAGTAGCATGGTTAAAGGAAAGTACTAAGACCGACTTTGCTCTTCCTTGTATTTCCTTTAACTCTGAATTAGCAATGCTGTGTCTGCCTATTTCAGCCCTTTGGATCTGGTAAATGATTTGGTCGAGGCACTGTATATGTGCATTGGTGCGTGCTTGTATACATCTGTGTCTGTGTGTGTAATCAAATAGTATATATGTGCACTGCATACATACAGCGTGAATGTGTGCACGCGCATGCAGGTGAGAGTGCCTGCCTCTGTGTGTATAATCCCCTTCTCTCTGTGTAAAAGGGGAGGTGCAGCATGCAGTCAGATTTTCTCCCATTTCTGATGTTCTCAAAGGAGTCAAAGACAAGGCCCTCCATTTTCAGTGATATTATGCATCCACTGAATCACACGGTGGACAGAACAGGGGGAAGGAGCCCTCTTCTACTTCATGATTGCTCAGTGCTGCTGACGGCATGTTCACATGGGGCAGAAATCAGAGGGAACAACTCTGATGGCAAAAATGCTGGGCTTTTGATTTATTACTCACAGAAACAGAGTTTGAATCAGTATGCATACATGCCAGTAGGCAGCTGAATTCTGACACACCGGCTTCCAAGTACTATAAATCATTTACAATTATTTGTGCCTTTTTGCTTTGGTATCAGCAAAATATCAAGTCAGTCATAAAAGTTGCAAATCAGGCCTGATATTTTTTTAAATCTGGTTTTAATATTGCAAGTAGTACCATTGTCAAATTGTAAAAAGTGCCCATTAATGTTGTGAATATCTAGAATGTCTCTAATTAAATAAAATAAAGCTGTCATACCTCATCATGGGGTTAGCTTTAAGGAAGTGGCATATACAGCAAATAGAAGAAAAAGTGTAGGCGTGGTATCTGTTTTGGAGAATCCATTGCATTATTTGTAGTAATGGTGAATGCAAACTAAATTAAGATATCTTGTAGATATGTCTGAGGCATTGAATCATCTCTGTTATTGAAAGATGAGACAGAACAGATAATTTCATTATAATCTTTCAGAAAGATGACATGTTTGTGGGGGTGGTCCCAATTGGCCTCCGCTTGAAGTAAAGGCTTACATCTTATTAAGTTTAGACAAATGTTACCTTTGGGCTATCTAATAAAACCAAAAAAGTGACATATCTACACTCAAAATGGTAGAAATCAAACATATTTGATACCTGATATGCATTTAAAGCTGTGAAAAATGCAGCTGAGATTGAAAATAAATTGAATTTGTTCCAGTGTTTCAAACATCAGCTGCAATGCAGTGGCATCTTTGCACAGTGATATAAAGATTTCTCAGATTCAGTGTGTAAAGTGCTTCAAAGAGTATAAAAATAATCCTGTAGAAACATTTTCTATACTACATAACATTTGGGTATCATTTAAAAAAAAAAATAAAAAGTTATTCTACAGTCCATCATACATGGTGAATACTTAATTTGTTGTCAGAGGACAGATGTATAGAGAGCTGTGTCAAAAACAAGGCCTGTACCCAGAAGCAGAACATTATATTTTTAGCCTGTCCATTAAGGACATGGAAGAAAAATCAATGATTGCAGACTGTAACACTTGGTTTCAAATTTGAGTGTTTTTTTTTCTCTCTATGACCTTTAGATGCTGTTGTGAATATGTACTTTCAGAATATCAGATTCAAACTTGGTCAATGAAAGTCTGTCTGGGTAATGTCAATGGTAGGAGCTCTTTCCTCACATTTACATCACACAGCTTCTCTATGTGACTTCACCACATACGTTCACATTACAGGCTAATGTGTTTGATTGTTGCTGTCACTTAGAAACACATTAACATACTCATGCTAGCTATCATGAGCCCCACATCTGTAGCATGTACACCACCAGCTGGCTGGGACAAAACAGAAGACCTTATTTTAAATTGAAGTCAGGTCAGCTGGAGACCAAGCCGTGAACGGATGCGACTGATCTGTTGTCAGCCCCTTTGAATCCCTGATGAGGCGAAACACAATATGCTCGAACAGCTGGGTCATTTATGGAATATGCTTACTCATCATGGTCGACTGCCACTAAAAGAAAGTGGAAAGAACTCTGTTTTAAATAGTGTTTTTAAGAGAGTATACTTCATCTAATAAAAAGGCCATTTTAAATGAATCTCATTAATTAGTTTACAGAAAATAGCAGGGATTGGGTGAAGACCCCTGGGTTAACAGGGCAACTACTACTCTTTCCATAATCTTATAAAAGTGACATGGACAAACAGTTTCTGTCTGGTGTCTGTTGTATATGTGATGTGCTAAGTGACTGCTGGTGGCAGTGTAGCCCTTTTGGGATACAGTAACCAGGAAGAGGCTGTCTGGGGCATGAGGACGGATCTACGAACTACCTCCATTGACAGTGACCTTGCTGTCTGTGTCACTTTGAGGTGTGACCTTCCTAGGCAGGCTGCCAAGGGCAATAAGTGCCGTATCACCTTTGGAAAAGTCCCTTTCCATGTGTGTCGACAAGGAGCATTAGTGAAGGTCAGGGGTGATGTAGCTGGCTAAGAACGAGGGGCAGAGGATGTCTCATCATGTGGCAATTGAAACAGAACAAGAGCAAAAGAGAAAAAAGGGCTATTCCCCTGAAAAAAAGAAAAGGAAAAAAAAAGATCAAACGTCCTCGAGCAGAGTCCACAGCTTAAATGAAGAGACGTTATATTATAACCTAACATCATTGCCCATGATGTTTTTCAGTGCCCCTTTGCAATATGTAAAGGGGAATTGTGTCCTTTGAGTCCTGGTGCTATGGGTGTTTTCATACCATGTAACTCAACCAGTATTAATCCACGCAGGATTAAATATTCACTCAGTAGAAAAACCTGCCTATATCCTAATAACAAGGAAAGATGGATACTGGTTGGAGCCATCCATTTTGTGTTTTGCCTCCATCAGCCACTTTAGGTTGTCCTTTCAGTGACTTTGTCGCCCTCATCCTTTCTCTGCACCCTCAGTTTTCAGCCGTGAAGTAGGGTATTTAGAGTATTGACCGCTTTGCTCTTTCGATGATAACAGAAAAGCTGTGTCTCTTGTATTAAGTTGAGGAGATACTCACATATTTGTCGTGTGCATTGTTTTGTTAAGTGATGGTTCTCAGCAGAGCAGATCAAAAGCTGAATATCAAGGTAAGAGAAATTATTTATTCATTATGTGTACTTTTGGAAAACTGTGTAAAAATCAGTTAATGCAAGATTCAGCATAAATGTGTGCATACATTTGACACGACCACATTTGCACACATTTGCTTTCAGAAAATATGTTTAAAATCATATAAGACAGACTGCAGTTTAAAATGTGTCCTTGAGCTGTTACCTGCCAGACTGGTACCCAGAATGGTTAGGTCAATACATACACTACACCATTCCTACTAATGCTTCCCATGTAGATCTGAAGATATTAGTATTTTCTTTGCAACAGTATTTGAATTTTCAGTACATTGATTCTTCCTCTGCCTCTGAGGGGACTGTTTACTCTCCAACAGCACTTGTGTCTCTTACACTGGACAAGCTCCTATAACCCCACTTCTGCCAGACTATGAAAGGCTCTCAGCAGGACACTGGGACTGCACTTGTTAGTGCAGGCCACTGATCCTGGCATCTTTTGGGCTTACAGTTGGTATAGACCAAAGTACAACTCGGATGTTTGATAGTTTCTTGTGCTTTAAGGAGTCTGTGGGGAAGAGTAAGAATACCTACACACCTTAAAATCCCACAAATAGCAGAAGAATTGTTTTGGGAGAATGAAGTGGCTTGTCTCCTCTGGTGTTGTGGGTTCACAGAATGTTGTGCTGGGCCTTGTTTTCACCACCTGGTGGGAAAAAGGTTCCTTGTAGAAAGCAATGTCTTTCTGAAAGCACAGTTAAAGAGTGAAATGAGAGATGAAAGGTTAGAGGGGTAATAGAGGGAATCCAGAGAGGAGATAATGGGTCTAATAGTCTATACAATAGTTAGTTGTGTTTGTACAGTAATTGATGGCCCTGCCTTTCATTGGATTTCAGTGTCTAAAGGTCCATTTAGGCCATTGGTGTAAAAGAAGAAAGACAAGATGACATGAAATTAATTCCTGTACCGGCACAAGAAGCTCATACCTGCACCATTATATTAAGAAAGTGATAGCTGGAAGATATCCAGTAAGTGCGACCAACCAAGTTTCATAACGGCATTGTTGTTCCGAGCTCTCCAGTCACTTCCTGCTCTGTTTCAGGCGGTTGCGTAAACTGCCAATAAATTGGGAGGAAAGTTTATGAATCTGTGTCGCCCTTTTAATTTGTTGCATGCTTTGTTCTTATTTTCGTATAATCTATAGCTGTCAGATAGCTGTCAGTGGGGCGAGAGACTCATTAGAACCTTTGTCATGCTATTGCTCCTGGGCTGGGGAACATACTGAAAAGATAAGAAGTGCTTCTCCTCTCCCAGCTTCTCTTCGTCTCTCTTTATCGCTCCAGCTCTCTCCTTTCCTCTTCCCAGCCTGCTCAGTGTGTTACCAGAGGTTTGACCGTCAAGTGGAAACTCTAGACATTTTGGAGTCTTTCAGGGAGGCGATGGAGGTTCTGACGGCAGCACATAATCATCTGCCTGCTGCGGTCTCACTCTTGTTCGCCTTCCCTTTGGTTACAAAGGATGTTGTGTGATGATTCAGCTGCTTGTCTGGAGCAAATGTGGGCTATTGTGTGTGTACGAGGCTGTGTCTTTGCTGGTTTATGTGTAGCTATTGGGTAGAGGGAGAGGAAAAAGGTTTGCAGGGATTGACAGTGTAAAACTAATTAAATTTCAGGAATTGTGAGGATGTCATAGTGTCTCCTTAAATCAGTTGTAAATGAATAATTCACAAAACGTATAGCTACATTATTTTTCTTTCTTTTTTCACTTCACTAGTGATCGCATGGGCTGTGTTTTCATAAATCCTTATTAAATAGTAATAGCTTGTTAAATACTTTATTACATCACCAAGAATTCTCAGCAACGTTCTATTACATGTTTTGCCCATTCAGATTGACAGTTCAACAGGTAATAATGAGCCATTGTATTATGTGGTTTTTAATTTACCCTTAGTTGCTACAGGATTTACTGTAGGAATATTTCTTTTTTTTTTTTCAAAAGGACTAAGTCTCAACAGTCATCCAACTGGTGTGAAATGAAAGCAGAACACAATGTTTATTCTCACTTAAACTTGTAATCTGTCATTACAGTATGACGTTCTCTGTGAAAACACTGCCTGCCCACTATTGGCTTTGTTTACTCAGTGATTCACTGAATTGAAGACCTCCCTTCCCTCTGATATTTGTTTCTTCTATTGACAGTGGGAAAGTGATTCTGTATTTTAACACAGGATTTGTGATCTGTTAAAATTTTTACTGTCTGTAAACAATAAACTAAAATAGATACAAGATTGTAAGTTTAACTTCTTAACTGCTTTAACTTTAAATTGTGTCATGAGCTTTAAAAAGCAACAGGGGATTAACCGGTATATTTTGCAACAGTACACCATAATCATGAGAATGACACAAATCTGTTCACAGAACATGGCGGCCATTTTTAGTGGACCTGTTCTACTTAGTAATTTCATACAAATATGACTATAAGCAACACAGTATAAAGGTCTCTACTAAATAGCACGTGCTAGCTGGATCACGAATGGATCCATATATCCCTCGAGCAAACATGCAGGCTGTGGAGTGTAAATGACATCACACGCCTTTCAGAATAAAATTGTGGATGACGGCGCGACATCTAGCTCTCCCCTGTCACCTTTAACATGTGTGCAACACATGACAGAGACTAAATGCCTCACAAATACTCAGCATACATAGTGTGAATTCAGCTTGCCTGTCACATTTGATAATGCAGGGACTGTACTGCCCAGTCCTGTTGGATGAGCGGGGAATTAAACCTCTAAATTTAAACATTGACCTTTACTTCCCAGTATACAAGGGCCTCTGCTATTGTCAACATGTGTAATTCCGAGCCTTGGATGCCGGCATGCTCGCTGTGAATTATAAATCAATGAGCATGTATTAGTGTAAAATCCTCCGGCACTTGGGGCTTTGCTTGTGATGGAAGAATGAATAGGAGGGAAACAGGGGCACCTCAGGGGATGCCAGGCTGTCCAGCTCTGGGTCTGCTGGTCACAGCCTGGAGCTCATCCATACCGATACAGAGAGACAGGGGGCTTATATCGCACTGATTCTGAAAAAAAAAAAAAAAAAAAAAACATTCTTTGTGTGTCTGTGTCTATGTCAGTGTGCTTTGATTAGCTTCAGGGAGTTTCAGGAATAGTTACAGCCTACATACTGAACAAAGGAAGAGGTATAGTTGCATGATACATAACGTTGAACCAAAAAATCGACATTTTATATTTTTATGTAAAATATGCATTTACTGTTAAAACCAATAACATTTCCTGAAAATCACTTGGGTATTTGTCTGGCAGGAGCAACAATGATTTGGAGGCATTGCAGGAGAAGTTGCCTTGGTTGAACAGACACAGCAAAGATCCCCAGCTACAGAAACTCAGATTTCTTCAACAAAAATAGAGAGAAAGGCATCACAGGGGTGGACATAGGCCCACTGCTTGATCCAAAAGTGATCTATGTGATGTGTATAGAAAATAAAATAGAGAAATGGGTGCTTAGCAACAAAGATGCTGCCCCTGCCAGAAAAAAGGAAGAACGGCTGTTAAACATTGAGTTTTGGGTCTGATAAACTAGTTAATCAGAAAGCATGAAAAATGTTTGTAGAAAAGCTCTTTGGTGTGGATATGACCCACACTTTTTGTGTCTTAGCAGTTCATGGTCCTTGAACAGTCATAATGCGTTTGTGTAAAAATCAGTAAAACAGAGGAGGCACAGAATGACATTAACATTAAGTTTACCTGTGACCATATGAAGTGAAAAATCAGCATGTTCTATGTAAAAGATTTTAAAATGTGACTTATTTTGTAAAGTATGCTACATTTTTTTTCCTATTAGCAATGTATTGTATTATGCTACACTATTAGTGTTTATCATATTATGGTGGGGATATGATGATTGTCAGCTTATCTAAGGCCTGTGGGCCTTAATATGGAAAGGTATGGTTGTTATTTGTCTCAGTTTTATTAATTGACATCCCTACTCCCCCCATAACCCATGATCCTTTGTCTCAGTAGAATAAACATAAATAACATAAAATAGGAGCTGCTCAAAGACGGCAGCTAACATCCAGCTAGCAGCATCCAGAGCGAATGCGTCTCGGAGAAGCTTTATTTAATGATTACACTTTGATTACAGATAATGATTACACTTTGCTGTTACAACTTCCAATTTATAATCCAATGTGTTTGGATCAATTCTGGCAAGTTATAAAATTTATTGTCCTCCGACACTGACGTTGCAGCTACCGTTCACGTGCACAGGCGGCGTAGAGCGGCATTTACGAACACCAATCAGATCGCCCTCTGCTGGTTATACTGCATGGAGTGGAGTTCACAAATGCCAAACAGCTCTCTGCCTGTCATATTGCACAGGCAGATGGCGTGAACACTGGCGTTTTTAGCAGCACTTATAAACGGCAGCTGGCGATATAAAACTATATTAAAACATCAAACGCAAAGAAAAACAAGATGGCTTTCCATAGCCTAAGGGAATCCAACAAACCCAGCACACACACATACACACAGAAATTTAAATAATTTAGATTCTATGAACATGTTAAGATGCATTATTTCTAAAAGCACTCAACAGAAAGTAATGGGATTATTGTACATGACTGCATCAGGAAGCTTGTTCAACATGTTTGTATTACTTAAGAAAGGGAAAGCGCTTAGCTTCTTTCAGCTAATTAGCAACTTAATGACCTGAGACACTGAAAATGCTAAAACGAAATCACCACATTTATCGTTTTATCTTTTGCAATTTATATGGATACACTGTGAAAGCTCGACCACATAAATGTTCCACATGAGATAAACTCAGAGGCAGATTGCACAGTTGATGATCACACAGTTACTTATTTGCCCTGCAGGAAGAAAAAGAAATGACTTTAACGGCGTACTGCAGGGGTATATGATTGACTCATTGAAGTTTGAGAGGTTGCTAAAAGAACTTTCTGTTCCCATAGTAATTATGACATGGCACCTTGTGTACAGTGAGGTTGAGGAGCATATTATCTTGGCAATTACTCTTCTGTTAAGAGATGAAAGCCTTCTACTATGCTGTTTTCTGGCCACTGCCTTTGGTCCTCAGGGTTGCCCACATACTCAGTGGCCCTGGTTTCCTCTCTTCCGGTGCGACACCCATCTAATCCCATTACTGTTTGTGACTCACTACTTTCAACTGTCGGGCGAAGAAAAAAAAACGCATAAATAATGTATTCCTCGTGTGTATCCACCCCCGGATCAATGGCAATACAAAGACCATCTACAAAGACGGTTGGCTCAAGGCCATATTTGATCACTTCCACTGCGCACGATCACTGCTCCTTTTTTTGTCAGCCCGCTGAGACTCAATTATTTCCAAGTGTTTGTAAGCTATTGTTGAAAGAACACGAAGTGAATATTTAAACTTGGTGAGGGGAAGAAAAATCTTTGATGAGACATGAAAACGGCAGATGGATGGTAATAGTTAACTGTTAGAGAGAGAGGAGGAGGAAAAAAAAACATGTGATGCAGCATCTATTCCTCACAGGGATACGGGGAAAGTAGTTGCATGACAGCGGGCTGGCCTCTGCTGTGTTCATACAATATGACACAGAAAAGGGACATATTATAGAGCACTTGATCATTTGAAAGGAGCTTAGAGAGTAGGTCATAGCATTTAACAGGTCAGTCGGAACTGGACTGCAACTCGGATGGACTGTCCTGCCTTGGCAGGACATAAACAGTTTTTGATGACCTAATCTACATTAAGCATTATTTAGTGTTAGTGCTCCTATAGTGAATGAAAACAGCCTTTATGAATGGAGTCAGAAACTTCTAAACAATCTATAAGGTGTCTAAGTTCAGTATTGAATACAATGAAGAGGTTGCTTTGTTGTCCAAGCAATGAGTGACAGCAAAACTTTTTATCACAGAAGCACAGATTTATTTTTCCTGTCATACCCCTTGCTGGGTTTGCTCCTCCCTAGCGCAGGTTGTCTGGGCTCATAGCCCAACATTTTCACCATGAAAAAAAAATCTATCTATTTTTTTTTTCATTTCCTACAGTGCAAAATCTTCACTCCTTCAGCAAGAATTGATGGTACATCTGATTGGCACTGTACCACCACTCCGGCTGTGCTGCAGATAATGAGTATTTGTGTGAAAGGCAAGGCACACACTAAAATTAGATCAAAGGTCTGCACTCTATAGGCATCAAACAGTGGGCAGAAGTCATTCTCTGGTACGGGTAATGCCATGCCTATTCAGTAACTCACGTCATACCACTGTTAATCACTGGATCTGGTTAAGGAGACATCTTTTGATGTGCAGTTCTCAAGTGAGCATATCTTGATTTCATCAGTCTAATTTACATTCCAGACAATATTTGAGGGATTAAAACTGTGTAGCTAATCAGCAAACTGTTGCTGTGTGACTCCGCAGTCGTAGATCAGTGCTTTATGTACAGTGGCAGAAGACAACAACTCTGAGAGTCAAAACAAGAGTCCTTAGTCACACTTGAGTTTTTTTTCTTTAAAACTTACATTACCTCTACCTGCTATATGCTGTACCAGGCTTGTGCTGACACTAGGCTGAAACTGGTTTTTAACTGAACTGAAACGTGCAGTGATCTTGCATACAGAATGAGGAGGGAATACCACTGGGGCCATGGAGCCTGAGAATGTTGAGCAGTCTCAGAGTTGTGTTTGATATGGGACATCCATGCAAAATTTACATCTTTGATAAAATATGCTAGGTCTAAGGAGAATAAAGACCAGTCACAATTTGTACTTTACAAATTTTAATCAACTCCAGCAAAGTTTGTTACATTCAGGTCATCTCACCTTCTTTTCTCAAACAACAGGGTTCTCAGCTATATTCCTGTGGGGTCTTGTGAAAGAATAACAATAAGACAAATTGAAAACAATCTAAATAATATAATAAATGCATGCTTTTCATTTGCTGAATGATGGCAAAGGGATTAGTGGATAATCAGATATCAGTGTAATTTGGTATATTGGATCATTCACATAAGAACACAAAGCTGAGATTTTTTTTCCCCCACCCTTTTAAAGGTTAAGAGAAGCAGCTGCCATCTTTGGGTGGAGTAGGACAAAGTAAAATAGGGAGCAGTGTGATGTCTCAACTGAATAAAGTATTGTATCTGAAGTCTGACTAGTGACTTCTTTGTATTAGAATACAATTTTTGTTACTTTGGTTTATCATCCACTCGACTTGCACCTTGCTGTCAACCACTGACAGAACAGTCTGTATAATCATTGAAAATGTGTCACAGATTGTCAGTTGATAAGCATAAGGCTGGCTCCTATCATCGGGAATTTAATTAGAAAAGTCTGTGACGTTGGCAGGAGTGTCTCTACTTGTCACTACTCTCTTATTAAGTTTAGTAAACACCTTAGCAATGGAGTCAACTTTATATTGACTTATATTGAATATTCAGCGTGACCTGTGATCCGCAGTCACCACCCACTGTATACGAGTGGGTCATCGTCTTTTAATCCTGCTAAAATGGAAAATGTGGACTGAGTGTTATTAAGAGGTGATGAAGTGATTCACCATCAGGTCGGACAAGTTAAATGAATTAAAACTGCTATCTACAACATGTATGGGGGGAATAGAAAGAGACAGAAGTTGTTTTCTTGATTTCTTGATCATGGAAGATGGAAAGCCACTAACCTGATTTTTACAGTATGCTCCACTGGAAGTGTAGTGTTTCAGAAGTTAACTTATCTTTTTTGGAGAATGTTTAAAGTGACTCCTTGTTGACAGTGAACTCAGGTAACCTTGTGTGTACTACTTTGATGAGAGAGGGGGGTGTACTTTCATTTGATTTTAAGTAGGTCATTGTCTGTGCAGGAGCAAGATACAGTAGATTATATTCCTACTACGAAGAAATTACACTTGGGAGGCAGGGCTTGGCATTGGATGTAGAACACAAGCTTTATGCTCTATCATATTTAAGACATGAATCTAGGCCAGTACTATGACCTTAGCTTGATAATTTTTTCAGAAAACTCTAATATTAGGCGTTCTGTGACTTTGCCACTGGTTGCTGGTATGAGCACAATACTGAGGAACACTTTAGATTTCAGGTTTGGTTGTACAGCTTGATTAACTATTGTTTACATTTTTGTCTGCAGTCCAGACTGTGTAACATTTGCTTTCCAAAATTCAGGCAGAATATATTTTGTATAACTTGTGACTGAAAATTATCACAGATAAGTCACTTTTATTTATACAGCTCCAACAGACGTTATCTCAGGCCACTTTTCATACGCAGCAGGTTTAGACCATCTTTACAGTGTTATTTACAGAGACGTAACATTCCCTCATGAGCAAGCATGTGGCAACAGTGGCAAGGAAAAACAAGAAGCATTGAGCAGAACTGGGCTCAGGGTGGGCAGCAATCTACCCCTGCTGGCTGGGTTGAGAGAGAAAGAGAGAAAGTGAGAGGGAGGGGGGAGCAAGAGAAAAGAAAATTTAGCAGAATACAAGTTCCACATGGAGATGTATAATAATAAATAATAATAGTAAGAATAATGACAATGAGACTAATGATGAGGCTAATAATAAAACCAATATTAATACTAATAATAAAAATAATAAGAAGACTAATAATAATAATTGCAGCAGTGGGTATTGAGGTATTGAGCAGGCTCACAGGGGCAGTAGGTGGTTTGCAATCATAGATCCAGACTCAGCAGCTCTGCAGGCAGAAATACCTGCAGCAAGCATCAGGAGAAGAGAGACAACAAAGCATAAAACTATAGGAGAGAGAAGAAACCAATATAGTAACACGTGTTAATAGGATATGAATGCATACAGATGGAGAGGAGAATAGAGGAGCTCAGTGCATCATGGGAAGTCCCACAGCAGTCTAGGCCTATAGCTGCATAATTAGGGGATGGTTCAAGGCGAGCCTGAGTCAGCCCTAACTATGAAACTATAAGCTTAATCAAAAAGGACAGTTTTAATAAAGCGGGAGCACAGCAGAGGTATTTTCTTTTTTTAAACTAAAGGAGAGGTACCCTAATATTGTTACTCAGGATATCTTGAAATTAGTTTTTATGGTAATAGTAATATTTGTGTGCAGATCATAAAATATTTCAGTGTCTACTCTTATTGGTGTCTGCTATTTTCACATGTAGGTTTGGGAGCTTATGTTCCCTCTTCTCTCCTGCTGTCATCTGAACTATATACTGCGTTTTATTCCACTCGACTGCATGACTTAAAGTCATGTCTCTTATCTTTCCTCCCAGTGATAAGATCTTGCATTTAAGATTTCTGTCTCATAGGCATTTACAGCATTGTTGAAGCTGCTGCAGAGCAAGACATTCAAATTATTCTTTTCAGTATGGATTTGCATGCCTCTATATAACCCTCACTTCTGATTTTGAAGAGTTTCACATTATCACATTAAGTAAGATGCACTTCTGACTTTTTAAGACATTTTACAGGTGGTCGTGCTCTCTGTCAAACTGGAACTCTTTGAGGCAGGTAGAGGAGTGTGAGAGCCAAAAGTTTTGATCACCGATAGTCACCATACGTTTGGAAATTAAGATTCAGCTTCCATCTGGGTCTGCTAACACACTCAAGACAGAATGATAATGATACCAGTATAATGATAATAGTACAGTAGGTAATTAGAGTAGCAGTTGGTATGCACTTAACTCCTATTCCATATTACACAGAGCATGATCCTTTCCCAGTCAATCTGTTGCAGAACTAACACACACAGACAAAACATTGACTCTTTAATTAATCTCTAGGAAAGTCCTCAGTTTATATTACAGCCTCACTGATACTGGATTTTTGGGGCTGATACTGATATACAAATCTGATCACATAGAAATGAGTGAGAAGTGAATTTTGGTCTGACTGCAGCATAAAACTGTGGGAGCAAACTGCAGCAACCAGGTAGGAAAACCATTCTAACATGGAGAGAACATGCACACAGAAAGTAGTGGGTTTCAGGGGCTCATTCCAAAGATCCTTTGTGGGTTGTAGTAGACTGTCTGTCTGACCCTCTAAAGCAAAAACTTTGATCTCTCAGTCACTCTGGGAGGTGGTGACATTTGGCTTGCTTTGACCTTTTGAAGCAGTTATTTATTTATTTATTTATGTTTTTGTTCTGGAAAAATATACATCTTGAGCTTGTTGAAGAGACTCCACTGTAATTTTAACAATCTATTCATTAAATGCCTTACATGTAAATAATCCTTTAAAAAAATAATATAGTAAGACATTTTTTTGCATTTTGAATGCAGGGAAGGCAGGGAATTTGAAAGTTTCTTTAATGCAGTTATAGTTAAAATGATAAAAATTCAACAAATCTTACAATAAAAGAGAGGGAAATGAATCAGTGAGCAGGACTTATAGAACATACAGTTGATCCTGCTCATTAAGACTAGTACATTAAAGCATCTATACATATACAGGCTGGAAAAAAAGATTTAATTCTTTGATGACATTTATGTTAGAAGTCTTGCTGAGTAAGGTTACACTTGTGCACACTGGACTTGTAACACAATGAGACTAAGTGCACTATGTGGCTAAGGAGGATTTTATCTTTTTTATAAGCATATTAGATGTGAGGCTCTTTCCAAGAGACGTCACCTCTGTGCTGACTTGCTGGAGTTGAGGACATAATGTACTGTACTTCTAATTAGACAAACAAATATCACTTCAGTTGGTAATTTCACTTCATATAATGAGGGAAGGACTTTGTACTACTGGACCTGCAATATTCTTCTCATCCAATTAGTCAAAGTATTTCCTCCATTGTTTACAGAAATGAACAGGAAGATGATAATTTGATTTGTCGATGAAAGGGCAATATTTAAAATGGAGCTGGTAGAGAGAGTGCCTGTTTTTTCTCCCTCTAACTGGTCATCTGAGCCGAGTTCTTGTGGTTATTTACCAGAAATGAATTAGCTAATGTAACCATTTCCTTTTCTATAGAAATGGCATTAAGGAACTGCTGAGTGCCTCTTGAGTCTATCATGATGGGAGAGATATCATAAATACTTTGAATAACTTTCCAACTGGCCTGCTCACTTGTTATATGAATGTATCAGAGGCAGTGTGTGTGTGCCACTAGTGTAAACATTTGAGCAATAAAACACACGCGAAACCTTATATCAACATTTGCCAACAGAGGAATGTGAAAAAAGCGCCCTGGTTCCAAACTCTGCACATAAATAAATCTGTATTGTGAAAGTAAAACATCCAAAGGGAGGTAATCACAAGGATGCAGACTGTTTCCAAGCAAACCAAGCAGCATGAGAAAATCGTCTAAATAATACCCAACAGTTTTAATGAAGATATTCACAGTGAGAGTGAGCTTTAATGAGCGAGGTGAACAGATCAACTTTCTGTGAAAAAACATTTTGCCTCTTTTTCAGCAAGAGTTTGCAGCTGTACCACGCTACTAAGGTGCTGCTGTTGTTTGAAAACAGCATTTAACTTCAGTATTTGGTTCACTCGAGGGATGAAAAATAGGTTGTCCAAATTTTGTGCAAACCTTGGTGTCACAACAGTATCTTGCTGACACTCAGATTACAAAATACAAAGCACTGTTTGGCACTATTAAAACATAAAACATTAAACATAAAAAAACATAAAACTTTTGTAATTTTCTCTTTAATGTTTTCAGGACCAGAGTGAAACTATTTTGAATCACTAGTTTTTCTTTGTTTAGCCATTTCCTCAGCGAGTGAGGGCTTCCTCAGAGGAAAGTACAGTGCTGTTAATTTTGCACTGAAAAATATTTGCACTGGTTCATTGTTGCCTTGTACTTTTTTCACTTTTTACTTTGCACGTTTTCCATGGATGTATGAATGGAAAAAGTGCAGAAACTGAAAAATAAAACCAAAGTTATGTGAAATGTAGATCTTCTAGAATAAATTTTTAAAAAATTTGGTATTGAAACAAGTATCGTTCAGGAATCTGTATCAAAAGCAAGGTATCGGTATTGAAAATTTTTGAACGATACCCAGCCCTATCTGTACACTAGGAATGATAGCAGGGAATTACCTCTCACTCAAGGTGAAAGTTGTTTGGCAACGATGGAGAACAGGAATATTTGCCCTTACTATGTCTTTTTTTCTGTTCTAGTATTTCAGCCTTAGATCCTTACCCTCAGACCACAGTCCTCACCTCCTTTTTTGGCTGTGTGTTGAGCTTGCTGGCCTTCAGAACTTCAAATAGTGTTTAATCACTTTGTCTGGTGATTAGATTTACAGAGACTTCCACTTTATACCTGCTTCCTGGAGGTGCATTTGAGCCATTTGAAGCTCTCTCCTTGTATTAGACATTTTTAAAGCATGCCGGCACATTTAAAGAGACACTCAGCATTTACATTCCTTTCACTCAATTAATACAGCTCAGCATTTCTGGCTAATTCCTTAGCACTGAATTAGCCAGAAAAAGTAATACACCTGCATTGTATTCTTGGTGATACTTGTTTTTAAAAATTCCTCCTTTTCAGGTTTCAGTTCCCACCTTGAAATGTTTGTTGAAGGATTGATGGGAAGCAACTCCATTAGCATCCAAATGACTCCAATGTGGTAACAAATTGATTTGGATTCTCTGTCTCAATGATGTGCTGACGTAATATGCCTATGCATACAATTTTAATATCTAGTTTCTCTTAAATGGCTCAACCCCAAATTTTGATTTAGTGTGCACAAACGAACTGAAATAGTTAAATTCATATCCTGATCGCATGGGGTGCCAACCTCATAGAGGAGCAATGTTTGCCAAAGGTGCATTCCCCACAGACTTCAGTAATATGGTACACTGTCATGCTATTTGCTTAATCAGACGCCCACTCTGAGTAACTGATGTGAAACCTGCAGGTATTAGTTTTAATGTGTAGCCTAACAGGATTAACTAGTAACCATTTAGCTTGGCTTGTACCAATCACTTTGCCACAGACATTCGGAAGCAAACTTTGTTTAACTCAGTTGTTTGTGGATGTGTCTTACGGTCCCCTTCATGTCATCCAGTCAGCTCAATGCAGTGTAGAAAGCTCAAGTTGTAGTGGTTATGTTTTGTCATGACTATTATCGAACCATATGAAATTTCAGTAGTGGTGCAGTGTGTATAGGTGAAAGACTGTATTGTAAAAACTGCAGTTAATACTATTTCAAATTTCGACACATAAAAAATAATTTTATTGTGAAACTACTACAGGGACAATAGATCAGTTTGTGTTGTATGGTATGATATAGTATTCTTTTGTACTGAGAATGTTTTATCCTTTTATATGTGCAGATGACTACAGATGTATGTAATGTAATTAATGTGTTTGTCCCTGTCCAATAACTTGATAAACTTAACTAATACAGCAGTAACGTCAAATACAGTATGCCCAAGCAACATAATTCACTACAACACCAAATTTCACTAGATATAGCTTAGATAATATATAAATAGCCATCAGCTGCTTTAGTGCAATGTTGGTTTATTTGATCATTTCAGAGCAAGAAAACAAACTTCCTCGGAGCAGCAGGGAGAAAGCGCGAATGTGTGAACACACGTGTGCACTTTGACATACCTGGCCTATTTTTAAGAAAGCAATTAAAGACCTGTGCGTGGGCACTAGTTTGCTTGCCACACTGAAAGTCGCAGTTATAATTACATGCAAAGGATTTTTTCTGCCTCTCTTCGTTTTATGATTTATTGCTTTACCACAGCTGTCAGAACTCAGGCTTCACTGATTGGCTCTTAAATGGGAATATTATTAAAATGCAAGTGGAATGCCACTGAGCAGCCCAAATGGTTGAACTGAGGCTCCCAGTGGTAAGCTGTAACCAGTGTTGAGCCAGACAGCTGTTTTTTGCAAGAAAAACAAGGTGTGTGTTAATGAGTAGAATAGATTGCAGATGAGGATCACTACACCGTAACATGTTGTTTCTTCACCTGAGACTGCCTTGCGTCATCTACAGAAATGATCGCTCAATTTAAGTCCACCGTTATGGAGTAAGCCATAAATATATTGTAATGTGATGTTCACAGGGACTTGTCCTCTTGGATCAGCATAAGATCATGGGTGGATATTGCTTACAGCTGCACAGTCTTCACACAGAAGAGTGCTTTACTTGGGCAAATCAGGAGGCTTCTCTAAAGCTGAGTACAAATTCAGGTTGCCTGCTTTTCCGAATTCTTCTCAAAGCAAACCATTTTTTCTTTTTTGTGCAGCACAACACTTTATTAAAAAAAAAAAATGCTCACTTGGCCGTGCAACATACTCATCAGTATCAATTAATGAACACATTCAAAGCTGCTGTACACTGTCAGCATGTTAATGCCAGGTTAGACAATAATACAGCATGGGCCTGACATTTCAACCTAAGCCTGGTCTAGCCAGTATGGTTCTAACACAGACACTGAGGGACCTCAGAAGATCTCCCTTACACATTTCACTCTATAGATTCTTGAACAGCAATTCAAACGCGGTGAAGGAGGTTAGCCACCTGGCAAGTCAAAACCTCATCACCCACGTCACTCCTGTAGCATGTGTATGTAAAGCAGGAGGGATGACAGAACAATTATGCTAGAGTGTGTGCAGGGGAGTGAGACTAGGATAAAAATAGTAGTCTGCATTTTAAAAAGTATTACGATTTTCAGTGAAAATAATACTTGATAGTAACATTTAATTGTTTATAGTAATATTTAGACTCTAACCCTATAAGATAATATAATCCATATTATAAGACTTTGTCTTCTGTTTGTAATCATCATCATTACTAATCTGACAAACAGTAAACTTCTTTGTGGCTGTCCTGCAGTCATCCTTCTTCTGCTATAGTTTCTAACACACTCACTTAAAATGTCAGTACTGGAATAGAGCAAGCAGTTCTGCTCTCCATAACCGAAGGGACTCTCAGCCTGCTGATTAGCATCTTTGGAATCTTGTCTGTGGTCTTAGATTTTACACTAATGCTGAACGTAGTGACCATTTAAAAAGGTGCCTGGCGTGCACTCAGTCATACAAACAAGCCAGTGCATGTCAAGAGTATAGGAACAACAGAGCCTATCTAATTAGCTGCGCAACAGAGCAGGAGCTCCATAAATGCCTTCTGTTAGACTGGACAGCAGTTACAGCCAGAAACCTAATGGTTCACTGAGAATGAGAGATCATTGGACCTTGAGTCTTTGGCAGGTGGGACTCATCGAGCCTTTATTGCAGAGGCAACTTAGAAACGCAATGCAAAGAGCAGAACATGAGTTACCACAACTGACCACATTAAAGATCTACTCCAGCTTCCCAAGGTTTAATTTTACAAGATAAATTGGAAATGTTGCAAACTGTATCTTGTGCTGTTCATAGAACAAAAAAGGGAAAAAATGTTTATGCTCATGCCATCTCTAAATTCCTCAGTACATGCTTTTTCAGTGCTTTGATGCTGGATTACTGAGGCAATGGTTTCTACCCGTACCTTTCTGGATATTTATAATTGTGTTGAAAAAAAAAATAAGACATTTGCATGTGTGTTGAATATCATTGTATTTGTATCTGATTTTCTTTATGTTGACTCTTGAGATTTATCCCATCCTTTCATCTTCTGAAAACACACTGGGGAATAAAATCAGTGATTTCCAATGGCTTCTCTTCAAGCCCCACCCGTCTTTGCTTTGTATGCAGCGGCATGTGTTATCATCTTGTGTTTGGAACCCATGAGATGACTTTTATGGTAATTGGTTTTATGGTTAACCAAGCCTTGCACTAGAGTTTGAAGGGGTTTTCTGGTTCCTAAGGTTTACACCAGCACCAGACATGGGGAATGTGACATCCTGGTTTAACTCCGCTCCTAACCTTGGTGGAAGGCCAGCAGTGTCCTTAAATTTTACAACAACATCAGCCACACTTGGAGTATAACAGTGGGAAGTGAACACTAGCCATGGGGTGTTATAGTACCCTTGTTGCAATAGTTGTTGGATTTGCACAGTAGACTACCATACCTACTCTTTGAAATAAACATTTTTCTTCACAAAAGATGGTGGTTCCAACTTGAGTGTGAAATAAAGATAAGAAAGTGAGCTGAGGAAAGACTCAAATACATTTCAAAGATGATGAGAAATAGTACTCCCCAAATTTTTTTAATTCATTTTGTTCAGGTGTCATTTAATCTCTGGAGTGTCAAGGAATTTTCATAACATATTAACATCTTATTACATTTCAGCAGCCCAGTCAAGGATTGTAGAAATACAGACATTTACATATATAGATGTTCCTTATTCACAAATGTTCATCATACTGCCCATGCATGCCAGGACTGATAACTTCCAGGAGGATGAGAAACACGTCACTGTTTGAGCCAGTACACTTAAGTCATTGCTTCATCCTCACAAAAAAGAGTTAATCAGGCTGGAAGAGTGGGCAGGATATTGTGCAGGTGAGGTGGTGTGGCAGAGGTGACAGAAGGTTTCCTGTCTCTGACAAGGCCTTTTCATAATCTCTTGGCAGTGATTGGGCAGCTTGGCTGTGGGCATAGTATAGCTTCAGGCTACTTCTCTGTACTGCTGCAATTTTGCATTCCATAAATAACAAGGGGCAGACGGAGGCAAACACAATGAGCAAGTGAGGACAATGTGGCAAGGAGGCTGAGAGTCTGAATAAGAAACAGACAGTTGGTTGTCCTGAAGACAAAAAGAGCCAAATGGTGATTTGTTGTTCAGAACAGAGGCAGATTGGGGATGAATAGTAGCATGACACTGGGAGAACAAAAAAGGAACACTGCAGTAGCGAGATAAGGCTCCCTGTATAAAGGTATGGGGAAAAAGACAACATGCTCTTTTTCACCCTGAAAAAGGGTTTAAGCAAATTTACTTGCATCATTCTTGCCTATTTATGTGCTTACCTAGTTATGTGGTTACTGTGCAGGGAAAAGTAGCAACATCTCTGAGCAGTAAACAGTACACCTTATTAAATTATGGAAAACATTACTTAGTCCAAGAATGACAACATGGTACAGAATGGAAATTAAATGTTTATGTATGCTGTAATTAAAATAGTTTTAATCATGATATACTAACTATATCCTAATTTTTTCATTGTTTTATTGTGTTAAATTAACCACTGCATCGTGGACTACTCAGTAAAAATTCTTATATATGTAAATGGAATACTGTCCCACCAGGGTAAAGTATGTTTAACTAAGTTGCACTCAGTGCTGTAGGCCATTGGAGTGTGCTAATGTTTTGCATCATACATATTCTGTTGACATTTAAATTATAAATGAGTATGCTAGTAAATTAAAACCAAAAACAAACTGTAATGTAGCAGTTAGATGAAAGGAAAATAGATTTGTTTGAATGAGCAATAAAAGCTTATGGTACATACTGTATATATGCATTCTAAGTATCTTCTGTCCTAAATGTTGGGTTATAACAGGTTGTCATTGTGTATTTGTATTTGGTGTTAAGAGGTTTTAACTTCATAATTCATAATAATTCATATTCATAATAAATTGACAGTCATCCTGAGATACTTTTACGGAGTGATCCATCTTTTCAGCTTTTCACAGTGTAATTATAGACCACAAAAATAGACTATGGGGTGTCATTTGAGATAGAAATAGATAGAATAGATACAAACAAGCATAAACAAATTTAAGCCAAAGAATAATGTTTTGGGGAAATATGCATTTTCCACTTCTCCCAAATTTCCTCAAAATTAATTTCTAGAGGCCTCATGGAGATTGTGATTCATAGATTCCAGATTTCATAAACTACGGAGTACTGTCTTCATTACCTGGAGAGAGGTCATTCTGACCTATAAGAGGGAATAGTACCACAGGGAACCATAGCAGGGGTGTTGCAGAGTTTGCATGGTGGAATGGACCCCGTTAGATGACATGTTTTATTCATTGAAATACATACACAGGGAACATTAAAAGCATGCAAGCATCGCACTGCTACCTCCACACAACAACACAAGGACATTGCTACTTTTGTTTGGGTCAGTGAGCAAACTGGGGTTGAGTATGATAGCTAAAGCATGTACATCGTGCACACATGACATCGTTTGCTGCGCTTGTAAAATGACATTAAACAACATTCATATGGTACTAGACTGATAAAACACAGAACAAGAATTCAATATTTCTATTTCCATTTCATTACAATGAGTGTTCTTCATGGCACTTGCCCTTAATAGAATAGATAGTATTCCTGACATATCATATAGACAGGATTAAGTGCTGTAAAAAGGGTGATATTAAAGCCTAATCATATGTCCTCTACGTTGCAGTAGATTTGATTTAGATTACTGGTTTGTCAATTTCAACAATCTTGCTACTCGCTCAGTAATTGGAGGAAGTGTTAAGACACTATTCTGTTATGAAGTGACATTTAAAATGTCTTCTGTAAGGCTGGGAAAGAATATCACTATGCACACAAGATACAGTATGCAATGATGCTGGTAGCATCATTGAGAGGTACGATGCTAAACTATGTCATCTGCTTTGTAGCTTGTTTAAAAAAATCTGTCATTGTCTTGTGAATTCCTGGAAAACAAAAACAAAAAAGTAGTCATAGTATATAAGAGAATAAGTAACAGCTTCTCCTGAGTTTTGAGGAAGTAATTTATGAATAAAGCATGCTTGTTCAGCAGCATTAACCAAATTCTGTGCCCTTCTAACTTTAAAAGTGCAGTGCTCTCATAATCCATGCTTTGTCAGTCATAATGGTTCTACTCTCTGGACTTCTTCTTCTACCACATCAGCTAAGGTCTGCTCTTTTAAAAACAAAGTAAAAACATATCTTTTTTTCACAAGCTTGTAATTAGGTTTGAAATATGTCATATTAGTATTCTCATGATTCCCTTTTAATAATAATACATGTCTTATTCCCTTTTTATTATAATAACTTCATATCTCATATGTTTTTGTCATGTTTGATCTGTGTCTAGTTCTTTGCTTCTTATCTTGAAGCACAGTGAGTCCATGCTTATTATATGAAATGTGCTGTATAAATAAACTTGGCACTCATTCAAATCCCATTGGTTCTCTGGCCACATATTTGAACTGAATTGAAAAAATTGGCATGATGTGTTTTACTGAGGCTGTGTTTATTGCAGAGGTACGTTATTTGTAATGGTTTCCAAATTCTTCACATGGAAAAAAAAATGATGTTTTGAAAATTTTTAATTCACTCCAATGTACACTTATGGGAGAAGTAATAATTCCACTATGGTCAGGGAATGTGGATAGTTGTTGCATTGTTGATTATTTAGTCTTCATTTTAGTCAAGATACAGTGTGTGAAGTTCTGTTGTGACTTATATGTGTGGTTGACATCATCAACATTTAATTTCCCTTTTTCTCTGGGGTTCAAAGAGGCTCACAAGACCCTCAGTTTCACCATTACACCTAGAAATGGACTTTTGCTTGTACTGTGAGCCACTTGGGTCAAAGGGGGTCTGTTGGCTCATCCAAATTGCCTTGGCTTTGGAACAGGATCTCTATCTAGGTGTCACCTCTGCTATAAATATAGGTGAGAACCATGTCACTTCAGTGACAGATGAGTCCCTCCTGGAGAGGTGGGTGAGGTCCTCTTCCCTGACTCTGGATTTACTACAAAAATGTTTTTTTTTTTCTGAGGTGGGCTTTGAGGTTGAGCAGCTGACATCTATTTGCACCTGGCCAGGGCCGTGGCCGGGTACATTTAGTGCAGTCAGGGTTTGAGGCAAAGTGATGAGCTGTTCATCTTTATACCGATCAGTTGTCCAACCAAGGCTGTCCAACTGTGGAGTCAGTTCAGTTGCGTGAGCTGGGTGTGCTTGTCTCTGGTAATTTGGCATCTTGTGGTCTGCCCCTTATCGTCCATTTGATCTCACAGCAGTGGCCCCTGACCATTCTACAGTGAGACTTGACAAGACATTGTATTACAGTTTATTGTTTTGATTTGTGTTTTTTTTTTTCTCTCACTTTCCTCGTTAAGGCATTAAAGATCATTTATTATCTAGTCAGCAGCCTCAGAAAAGGCTGTGTGCTGCTGTGGGATTAAAAAACTTGAGGCTTCCCCTTTTCACCATAGAAAAGGGTGGAAAGGGGAAGTTTTTAACCCCTCAGCAGCATACAATAGTCACTTGCTGCCACAAAGATAGGAAATCTGCTGTTTGTTTCTGTACTGTATTTGGGTGTCACTTCATGGCAGAAGTGGGAAAGAAGCACTCGCACGAAAGTGCTCGCAAACTGCAATTCTACTGTATATAACCTATAACCTCAGCAACCTAGAGCAATAGCTATAGTGGCTGCTTCAACATCAGTTCTAAATTGAGTTTGCAATCTCAAAATGAGTACATACATATTCAGCGTGTGATCTCTTTGTTACAGTTTCTCAACTTCTGTCTAGCACATAACCCACTTATATAAGTGCCCACAGCATTGCTACTCATGTCAAGCTAAATTTATGAGAACTGCTGAAAAGCACGATAAAATTCCGTATTTATTTTCAACTCCTCTAAATAAATGTAATGAGAAGGTGCTGGCCAAAACACGTAGGTGTCTGCCCTCTATTATGAGCAGACACAAAGGTATAATTTTAGGCAAAAACATGTTCATCACAATTAATTTTTATGGCAAATACAGAGTAATTTTCCTGCCCAATCTAAAAGCCATCTCCGCTGAACAGGGCAAAAACAGAACCAATGGAGTTCACTCATTCAGGGGTAATGTCGAAATGTATATTTAAAATATACTGACATATCACTATATCAC
>JBBMJY010000002.1:18891122-18908440 GCA_037833715.1 Toxotes lorentzi | reverse complement strand
CAGCTTAACAGTACCATGTTTATACATCACGTAACTACAACCACTTGCATTAGAAGATCTGTGATATCTTCCCTAATGGTGTTCTGCTTAGTCACATCTTCACTTGTTTTTTACCATAGTCAGGTCTTTGACAGTATGTTGTGTGGACACATGCAAAATCTGATGAATGACAGTTTTTGTGGCTCCCAGCTACAAAGCCAAAGGCTATGCAGAACTGTGATAGATTTTTTGAGATTAAGATCTGAAATAATGTCCCCTAACAAGACACCTTGAGAGAAAAAAAAAAAAAAAAAAAAGAGAGGTCCCAGGGGTCCTCCCAGGATGGAGAGCACATATTGCCTATTGCCTTGACTGATATTAGGGTTATCTGTTCTGTAAAATGACTCTTCAAATCTTTGTTCAAAAGACAGCACAGCTTGGTGATCAGTCCTATCTTTGCTGATATACTGGAAACACTTGGCAGTTAATATGGGCAGTGCACTGAAAAAAATAATTCTCTATGTAAAACAATCTTGAGACTTCTTTGGTAAGTTTTAACATTTTTCAAGTGCTTCGAGTCCTGAGTAATTGCTGTGTAGAAACTGTTTTACCTTTATTCTCAGAGGAAACACATTTGTTCCTTGAGTTTTCTGATAATAGAGAGGGTGGTTCCAAGAAAGTGTATTCTTGATTCCCCTTGAATTGTGTCATCAACACTTTTAACCAGTGAATACTACTGAGTAACAAACAGTAATTTTGGTCTAATTATAAATATGTGTAGATGTTTGTGTTTAACCATTTTCTGATTTTGTATATTTCTCTAGAGCAAAACTTCTGTTGAAGGATGAAGGAAAGTGATGTTATGTAATCAATACTTCTGATATGTATTCAATAAAGCATATTACTTAGAGTTAAATAGAAGTGGTACATTTACTCAAATATGCATGGAGTGGTAGAAAAGAGAAACAGATCATCTTGACCTACAATTTCTTAAAGGCCTGAGGAAAGCAAATTTGTTATCTTTCAAGGTTGGCTAGGGAGACAGTAAGGACATAAGATATAAGACGACCCCCCACTTTCTCAAAGCAGAAAAATCTCTCTCCAGAGTGGTACAGAACTCTCACCATCGTTTTTTTTTTTTTTTTTTTGTCCATTCATTTGGCTTACGTGCTGCGCAGAAAAGGTTAATGCGCTGCACTTGCGCACATTACTTTTGAGATCTCACCTCTCGGAGACTCAAATTTCAGTGAATTTCATGACATTGAAGCTCTTTCAGAGACACAGCACTGTCTGTTATAAATGGATGGGCTCGGCAGTCACATAACTTCTGGTCTTTGTCAGAGGTAACAAGTGAAAGAGAAAGACAGGCTCTGCAGTGTAAGAGAATTTTTTTATGAATTAGGGTGACAATTTCAGGTATCGTCACTCTTTCCCTTGCCCTGTGAAAATGAACCTTATTCATTCTTTCATTTGATACATAATTGTGTGAATTCTCTGAAACGAGTTCGATGGAATACTATTTGGGGATGAATTAGATTTACTCTATATTTGGATGCAGTTGATACATGTGATGCATTTCAGACATTATAGTGTTCATTTCAGATAAAGTCCAAGAAATCTCATTAAAATGAAAGATCTTCACAAAAGAAAATGGGAAATATAATCATTTGTAGTGCGTTTGTCATAGCATATGATGATTCTGATTAGACTTTATGCTCTGATGGCTATGCAAATCTGTTATGTATTAACATTGCAATGGCAGTGTTGCCATTTCAACACAGCCTCTTCTGAGACATTAACTTGGCTAATATATAGGCTGAATGATCATCTTCCGCCGAACATCCAATTCACAGACTATAAGAAATGCATTTCAGATGCAAACACCACACTATTCTCCACTTCTTGCCTCAGTTGATAGCACGTTAGTGTGTAGAATGAATCATGGATATAACCACTGAAGTAGAAGCCGAACACCTCTTCTATAGCTGATACTTGTAAATTGTGGCAACACATCATTTTTCCCTTCCTTTCCTTTCTTTATGTGTGGGTACCCTTAAATTTTGGCTGCTTTGTTATCATAACAAATTGGTATTCCTTTATTTTATTTTATTTTAAATTGCATGTTGCCACAGAGATGAGATCACCATCATGTACTATGATGCTGCCTGTATCTATATTGGGATTTCCTATAATTATGAAATACTGTTGGAAATTATATTAACAGCACCCTTATTTACTCCACATTAACAAAGTTTTGTATTTTTACTCCTGATTTCCATCTTCGATGAGTGAAATCTGTCTAGATCACCACTGGCCTACTCTGTGTGCTGCGTTGTACCAAATAGTGTAGGTTTTTATGGATACAGCAATTTTCTCTTCAGCACTGTCTGCCTCTACTGTGGCATTTAAAAACCTTGACTGAATCCCGTGTTCTCTTTGTGTTCTAAAGCCTTTATACTGTGGCCTACATACTGACTCTTCAGATTTAAAGCCTCCCAAAAGTATGCTGCCAAGGTCCCGTTGGGAAATGTGACACTGTTTACAAGACTGCTCCAGATATTTTATTGAATATTTTATTTTTTTTTTATCTCAATCAGGGTTGTCATCTAGTTTAAATACATTGAAGGTAACTTTTTTCCCAGTGTAAGATGCTTTAGAAATTATGAAGCCAACAATCATTGCATACTGTTTTAATGTGAATGTCAGCTATAAAAAGTCAGTTATTTGTCTGACCTTGGAGCAGTTGAGTTGAGAATTTCTGAACACAAAGAAGTTGTTTGCAACACAAGAGCCACAAGATGAAGATACTGCTCGTAGCTACATGATTGATAATTAATGGAAGACCAACTTGTACCCAGTTGTTTGTAAGAAAAATTCCTGTCTCAGAGCAGATTTTTTGCAGTTAAAGAAACTGGAAAATGTAAATCTGAATGTAAAAAATGTAACAGTTTCACAAATCACTTATACGCAATTGATACACCATGTTTGGGTTCTCATGTTTGTTGCTTTGTAAAAGAGTTGTTCATGTTTGCAAATCAGTGAATTATTTAAGAAGAGGGATGCAAAACATGGGTTCCATTTTTAGGTTGGACATCCACGCAGACTTTTATATCTCGAGGTGGATTCTGTAATGTTTCATTATTTCAGCTCCCTGCATTTTCATAATGAAGCTGTCAGTACTTCTCTTTGAAATTAGTCTTAACTGTATCTCCATCTCTTCATTGTCTTGGTAAACTGAGGCTGAGACAAATCGGACCTTTGATGTCTCTGCCTGCAAGGCTCCGGCATTGTAATGAAACCGTATTGCATTGTCTCAGCACCAAATGTTTGGCATGATGGAACACAATACTAATTCTAACCGAAGCTTGCCTGCTTCCGTTGGTTTCAAAGCTGCTGGTGCTTTTTGTTTCCCAAGAGAGGTGCAGACTCTCCCTCCCAGAGCCAAACAGCTCTCAGGCTCATCAGTTATTTATTGTCCGTTGCCTTCAGGGAACCCCTGAGAAATTATGGTGATAAATGCAATCAAGAGATGGGAAATATATGTTTAAAAATCTATATTTTTCATTTTTATATCTCTTGATCAGGAGTTGAAAGCAAAGTTTGATTGAAATGCTGTGACAAAATCTAAATGTTTTGCAGAACTCCCTATCCGTATCAAGACAGAAAAATGCACAATCACAAAAAGCACTTTGGTAGTTAAGGGAAGCCTTTGAAAGGATTACAGAAGGCACTCTGTTTATAGTGGGTAAATACCCATGTGGTGTTGAAATGTTTCCCCTATTCTCCCCGTCTGCGCTGAGTCCTTTATTATGAATAAGCATGAATGTTTTAAGAGTGATAACTAGTTCAACATGCAGCCAAACAAGAATATTGTTTTTGTCTCTCATTGAAATTTTATAAGAGGACTAAAGAATGAGACTTTAATGGACGATATGGATTATATTGAAACACTAAATAACCTTTTAGAGTACAGTTTAGGACATTGCTTCTGGGGTATGACTGCAGTGTACAATATGTGCATCTCGCTTGTGTTTACAACATAATAAAGAAGAAGATCTGAAATGGCATCACTGAAAAAGTAACAGGAGGGTTGTGAGTGTTCGTCCCATCACACCATTTGTTTTCTTGCCAAAGGGAAGGAAGATGATAGCACAGTGTGTGATATGTAAGTCTCAACCCCCAGCAGTATAACTAGGTGTACTCAAAAGTAAGTTAAAAATCAGTCATAGAGAAAGAATTCATTTGACTTTGTGATGACGCAAGATGCAAGTAGCTTGGATGCATATATACTTTGCATACACTTATCTGTTGTGATGAAAACTTTTATTTCACAATGTGTGAACATCCAAAATTCTCAGTTATTTTCCCTTGAGGTATGCAAGAATGTACAATGTACTACAACAATGTACAACTTAGAAGCTCTTTTAACAACATGTATGCATTTAGTGACTCTGTCAAAAAGATGTTTACTCACCTCAGTGGAAATTTTGACTGTTTTGCATTGTAGCTATGTTGGATTGCACTACATCGTGAGGTGCAGCTAATAATGTTTTAGTGTGTGCACTGGGAAGCTGTCATTGTCATCTGTCAATTACTCAGTAAATTCAACAAACAACATTAGTTACCATTTGATCAGTAACACAGTAAAAAAATGGAAGTAATATTTGAAAAAATGGGATAGAATGTAATGTCCTCTGACGTGCCGTGGAAGGTGTGATTTTAGCTAAATTATGGCAGTGTATTTGGTTGCCAAAAGAAATGGAAACATGCCAGTGGAGCAGTACGTTGGGTTTAGCATTAATCCAACTTCTGTGTACAGACAAGCACTTGAATGAATGAGGTTGAAACGTTTTGTGAGACCTGATTTTGTTTTGTTTTGTAGTAGTTTGTTTGAAGCTTTTATGTGTGAAATGTCTGTTGTTAGATAAGTGTAGAGCCAAGCTTTTGTTAAATGTGTTTGTATGTGAGTATTTAGAGATAAAGCATTTTAAAGTCACTAACCAGCCACTTGCTGGTGTTCTGGGTGAAATAAACAACAACAGTGATTCTCCAGCCATGACAAGTCTAGTTCATATATGACCCCAACAAAGATGTTATCACCTTAGGTAACTCGAACAAAGGTATGAATTTATGGAGATTTTTTGGGATCAGATGAACTTGCAGCCTCTAAAACACACTAAAGCTTTCACTCATGTGAAAGCCTAAATATCATGATATTCACAAAGAGACAACAGATGACTCTCAATGCAGAGCAAAGGTCAGTGGTGACGCTCTGAAAATGAACCAGACCAGCGTAATGACACGAAAGAGAGAGCTATAGAGTGTGTGTTTGTGTGTGTAGGTGTACAGGCACATATAGCCAAATGTGAGCCCAGTGGTAATTTAGCAGTTCTCAGCAGGTTGTCTTCGGGGAAGAGCTGATATGGGCTGTGTGTTGCTCCGAGTAAGTGTGTCTATGTGTGTTTGCCAGTTTGTGTGTCTGTGTTTGTGTGTATGTGCCTGTGTTTGGCAGCGTTTCATTTCATAGTGAGAGTTCTGCTGACCTTGGCATATTCAAGATTTCATCCCAGTGGTGTGTCATCCCTCTCTTCTCCTTCTCTTTCTCCTCGTCCTCTCACCCCTACTCCTCCCTAATCCCCTCCCAGGACAGTGCTATTCTTCTCCCTTGTGAAAAAGAGCCAGAATGATACAGCAGATCCAAACAAAAAAAAAAAACAGTTGCCAGCACTTCTATCTTTCACCTGACTAACTCAACACAAGGCTGCGATTAAAAGAGACAGGATAGTGGTTAGTCTTTTAGAGTGTGAATACTACAGCCTAGATGCAATCATTAAGAAGGCTCCATGTTAAAATGCTCTCAGAAAGGCGGAGATGCAGTGAGTGACAGATTGAGGTTTTTCTGTACTTGTTATTTTTCTCTTCACTTCAAATGCAATCTCTTCAAATATAATAGACGTATTGAAAAATATAAAAGTTAAGAATTTGAATGTATTTAAAAGCAAGCACATAACCCAAGAGCTTCATTATTGTTAGATTTATAAAAATGTTTTTCCTAACAAGGCTTAACTATTCCACAGTGAGCATAAATTGTCTTAACTTTGAAAATGACAGAGGGAAGTTTTGAATGCTGCTACACAGAGACGTATTTCTAATGTTTTAAGTGCTTCAGGTTTGACAGCATTAGACGCCACCCAGTGCTGCTGCAAGTCTACCTATAAGGAAAACAACTGGCAAAGAAATTCAGCTAAAATGACAAGTGCTTTTTATGTTGTTTGTAAAACAGTCGACGTACACGTGTACTGCACTGAATGTGTACAAGATATCAATGAGACTTGCTCCTTGTATGATATGGGTTGATGATGTAATTCCACATGGAGCTTGGCCATATGGAAAACATTATTCATCAAGGTATATGTAAATTTAATACATAATCTCTCTTTGGCTAATCCACTGAATTAAACACCTGACAAATTGAGGTATTTCTATCACATTGATGCAAAAATCCTGCAAGTCATAAGCCATAAAGAAGCTCATTAATTTCTAACAGTGTCTGCAGTAATCTAATGTAACCAGAGAAATCAAAATTAGTATAAATGATGTTAGCGTTGGCACAAAATCTAAAAAGAAAGCCAAATCTTTATTGTCTTATTTAATAAATGATCATATCACCCAATCCTAACTCCAGCAGAAGGCCATTATCGTTTACTAATATCTTGTAGAAAAGCTACACCAGTCACAATTCAGGAGATGTTCTGGCTGTGGGTTCGTAAATGATTTGGAATCTTTGATAGAGCAGGGGTGTGGATTGTGCCACTCATTATTAGGAATATATCTCCTCTTTCAAAATGAAGCAACAGTATGTCTCTGGGACCTATAAACTCGCCTGTACAGAGGCACTGAATAATATATTTGCATCTTTTTACTCTTTAGTCTTTTACTGCTTTACTGAGTCCTGAAGGATATTATCTCTTACTAAATCAATACACTCACGGAAATCGAATTTTGCAAACTTATATAGTTATGAGTTAGTAATGTTTTCTACTTCATAATATACAGGGAAGCATGGATGGGAGTTATATAAGGTCCAGGATTTACATTTATGTTTTAGGCATCCAGCTGATATTCTTATCCACTGTGACGCAGAGTACAATGAGTGGAAGACACAAGCTTCCTGCATGCTGACATTCCAAATGTTTCTGATGTGTCTGTCTTGTGGAATAACATAAACCATTCATATTGTGTGTCCTTACAGAAATCTTCCCATTTTATGTTCCAGACTGAGTCTGTGTAGTCACCTATCCACTCTCCTGGCAGGAAGCAGACATGTTTTTTGCCTCTGTATGGTAAGTTAATCTTTTGTGTCTCTGTTAGCATGAATAAATGTGTTCCTCAGGGAAAAAAACAGCAGGGCTTCATGCATGACTTGTTATAGATTTTTGCAACCACATTTTGGCTATGAATATTCTTAGAGCTATGAATAGACACAGGTCAAGGAACGCCAGACACTACCTGCTTAAAAGAAAAGCAGCTATTCTGAAAATAAGAATCCCTTTCATTTAGGGTAATGGGTGTGGAAACCAAGCTGATAACCTGACTTTTTCTGCCTTCCTCCTCTTGTTTATCTATTTTGTGAGGAAGAGAGGAAATCTGGACACTGTTGGAAATGTGACATGATTGAAAAAGCCTCTGGTATCTATGCACTGTCAGATTCCCTCTTGAAGAGGGTAGTTATATACAAACGTACCCGCAGGTGCATTGATAGCGGGTGAATCTGTGGGTGGCTTTACAAAATAGGCCAGCAGAACACACTGTTCTTTTCACATACAGCTTTTACCAACAGTCGGAGCAGATTGCTTTTGACATATCTTTGTCAACTCAGCATTATAAAACGATGTGCTAAAGAACTAATGATTGTTAGCATTAAGGTTCTGACATGTTACTGTACAATATTTAGGTCAGTGATACCCTATATAGCCATTATGTAGCATTGAACGTGTGGTGGTAGTAGTAATTCTGTACGCTCCCAACCGTGTCGAATTATTCACACCAGTATACTTCAAAGGTGGAGTTGTTTCAATTACATTTTTAGTGACACATTGTACTAGCATTTTACATTGCAGAGATGTACACACTGATGCAAGAATTCTATTTGAATGCAGTCTCAAAATGGAGGTACCAACACTTGCACCCCCAGGGCTAAACATGGGTATGCAAAGGTTGGTCATGGTGATTGCAGCCCAGGGGCATAAATCCAGAATCATTAAAGCGGTTCTCTTGTACCAATCCCTGTCATTGTGCTTAACATGATAAGAGCGGCTCTCAGTTCCATGCCAACTACTGTGCCCATTCAGCAGTCCCAAATTGTACTGGCGAGGTTAGAGCAGAGGACATGGCACAGTGGAATGGAAAGCAGTGAAGCATACTGTAGCCAATTATTGCAGAATCTTTTGTTAATTATCATTTCCCCCCCTTTTTTAAACAGTACATGTGGTAACTACATTGATACTGTTTTCATTAATGACATGAGCAGGTTGTTTTATTTTAATTGCCAATACAACCAATCATAGACAGGGTGGAAATGTTTCTTGAGGTTTATGGGGATCTAGTAAAAACCTGATAGCTCTGGGGAGAGTGACGAAATTGAAGCAGACGTTGCTGTTACTAGCCTGCAGTTACTGCTATGGTGATGACAGTAAAAATGATCTATACCAACTGTAGCTTTTCAGACAGCTTGTGAGTCTTTGAAGACATATGAAATGCTGAGTGTGGAACACAGAATGGAGGTGCAAACAGTAATTTATCTTTCACCCTTAAAAGAAAATCACTTTTGAAATATCATTTGTGGTGTTGCTACTATCTTCGACATGGTTATGTTAGACTAGTTAAAGGCAAAAGAAAGGATGGATCATGTTCATTGAAAGAGGTTTCATGAAACACACCCCGAAATACATCAAAAAATCTGTAGGGGGAAAGGTCAACAATGTGACTCAAAAGCTTAGAAATATTTTTTTCTATCATCAAGAGAAATGTTCTGGGGAAGTTAGACCCCTAATCCACGCAAAATAAAGGTAATTTTGCTGTACAAGCTCAAACCGTTATACTGTTAGTAACTCAATAAAGTTTTAGTAGCTCAATAAAGTATTACTTGATAATATCATAAATAAATAACCCAGTTCTTTGGATGTATTTTTGTTATTGACCTCAGGTTAATTTTCACAGATACTGACTGAAGTATAGTTACAGTGTATGTGATTTTATCTCAGGTAGTCATTTGAAGGGTATCAACAAAAAGTTAATTGCCAACATTTGTGTTTTGATGCGAAAGTGAATATGAATGAAAATAAATTGGATTTTGTGCATAAACAGATAACTGTTTATTTGATGATCTAAGTGACAGACCTTCAGTGGGTTCTATTAAAAGATTACTTGAGGCTAAGGTGACGTAAATTTAAGCTACTGAGATGCTAATATCTCCAGAAGTTTGTGTAGCTCTCAATTTAGTTGACAGTCTATGCCCTTTATACTGTATGTGAAAACAATCTGTCTATATGCATCCTTTGCATTGGTTTGGTGAGTAATTTATGCCATTAGAGGTAGTGCCTTTGATCTTTTGTCACATACTTAATTCGAACCACTTGGAGTCAGTCTTTTTTAATTGAGAAATAAGCATGATACCCTTTTGAAGAAGCATAAAATGTGACATAATCAAAATGCTGCATGTCATCCCCCTCTCTTTCCCTCATTTACTCTTTCCTGCATACTATCTAATGCATGCAAAGATGCCCTAAAACACTTTTTAAAAAAGAGTTTCCTTGAAAGAAATGTTAGTATTTCTTACCGAAATTCAGTGTTCATCTTTTAGACAGAAGTGATGACGTTACAGATCAACACGTCTTCATCGACAGAAGTGTGATCTGAAATGTGGTGAAGTGCATTTGTTTAGGTTTTGTAGTTTTTATGGCAATTACTTCCATAAAGTTTGGATTTACAGTGACCTAACTTCAAAGCTGAGAGCCAGAAGCCCTAAAGTAAAGAGGTACTTTTCTTAATTGTTAATCCTGTTTTATGGATTTGCCATGCAGAACACCTGCATTATAGTGTTTGGGGGAAAAAAATAAACTAAAAAAAATAGAATACACTCACGTCAAAATAGAAAATCTTGACAAATTCTTAATGGCTGTTTTTATTTAAGCACATGGTTGAGACAATTCAACAAAATGATGCAGTAGGTACTGCATAATATACCGCATTGCACTGATGAACAATAAAACTGTACAACATAGTGAGATGCTGTGACTAATTGTAAATGCATGCTAAGAAGCTAGACAAAATAAACCTCAGTTGCAGAATGCGTTAGTCAAACCTTTTCTTATATATGGTCTATTTTGCTGCTTTGATTAGTTCAACCACCATTCAACAAGCAATATTCAAGATATGAACATTGAATCAAAGTGGTTCTTGTAATGTGAAAGGGTATTTCACAGTGCCAGTGTATAGCAACACTTCAGACAACTTTAGCTTATTGCTTTGAGTGCCATGACTTAGTCATAAAAAAAAGTCGAAGATGCTAAACATGCTTCGCCCAACTGACAACATTCTCCGGCAGAACTCCATGCTCCCTCTGGCCATTCTACAAATTTTTTTCCCACCAAATATTACCTATCACTCACCCTTTTGTGTTCTTCATCCATTTCCCCTATACTCACACTTGCTTCTTCTCCTTGCTGTGTCATGGAATCATGCTTTTCCCAGTGTACACACTATTACCAGCAACACCTCAATCCCAGTTCCCACAGTTACTTTTTAACATCATCAGACTCCATTAGTTATCATCAAGTCATTTCATGGTTGAATTGTTTCATTCATAAGAGGAATCACTTCATACAGTATAATAGAACATTTTGTGCTAACTGTCATTTCACTTTGAAGGGGATTGCTGTGCTGCAGAACCACAACTATTACTCTTTAGTGAGGGTGTAGACAGGGTAACAGATGGGAATTACTCCTTGCCTGCCCACAGCTTTGATGCAATCATTTAAGTACAGTCAAGACTAGATTTTTTTTTTTTTTTTAGGAAAAAATGTACCAATCACAATATCTAATGTGAAGCGAAGAGGAGTTATGGCAATAATATACACATTCCTCCCGAATGAAATCATGACTGGCTGAAGTGGTAAGTTTTCTACTTTTTCTCATTATGATCAGGTAAAAATGTGGGTTGGTATGTCTGATTAGGTGCCAGTTTAAGTACCTTTTTCAAGAGGAGGTGAGGGAATCAGTACTGACAATGGTTTCTAAATGGGTGGTGTGTGATTCACATTGCCAAATGATCAAAGACCCCATACTGTGCTCGTCCTATCCCTGACTAAGAAGTACTTGTTTTACATTTCCCACAGCATTTCACTTAAGTGTCCCTGTTGTTCCATGATGCAGCAATGCTACTTGTTTTTCTCTCTCTGAGACTGACACACATGCCTTTGTGTGTTCAATGAAGGCTGCGACCTTACATTTTTGTTTGTGATGGGTTTAATGAAGCCCTGGGCACAAGCCAGAAGGCAGGAGGCAGCAGTAAGATACAGACAGACCTGTTTGGTGTAATCCTGTCGAAGAAAACAAGTTTCTTATCTGTCTGGATGTGCCATATCTGCACTGCAGGGAAGACAATACAAGAAAAGACTTCATAGCAACGTTCAGAGTTCAGTTTTCATCAAAAGATCAAAGTCAGCAATAGGTACAGTATTACTATGTTCTGAAATATGCATATTCTCACAGGCACACCAAGAAATAAAAATAGAAATTGACATTACTGTTAACCACCTGCTCCAGACATGCTCATGCAAACCTGTGTGTTGCATTAGTGTCTCTCTCTCTCAACACATTATCATCACTTTCCAACCTCGGTCCCGCCAGGGGCCCAGTAGCAGCTGTAGAGCATAAGTTGCCACATCAGAGGCTCTTCTGGTGAACTGACAGTCAGCAGCATCATGCCATGGGGTGAGGAGGTGGCAGAGCATGATGGTATGCAGATCAACAGGAAAGTTGAATAGGGTTCGACTTTACATTGCCACCTAGCCAGCAGATGAAGATGATTGTGGCATGAGAGATGGAAACAGAGCATGTGTGAGAGAGGGAGAGGGTCTGTAGGCCAGAAAATGAAGATGTCAGAAGACGTTAAGCTCAGGATTATCTATGTTAACATCCTCACCTTTAGAATGTAGTTTACAGTCCTTTAGTCATGGCTGTGAAAGTGACTGTGACCTTTTTGATTTAATTTTGGGTTTGCTTGATTATCAGTTGTTCTGAGCGTCATCTGCCACATGTTAATAGTATTTGCAAAAATGGATTTAACACATGAAAGTATGTGAGAGAGCAGGTTGGAGCCATTGACAGTTTGCAGCAGTAACTCAGGAGTGAATGTGCAAGAGAAGTGATTATCGATCTCATCGATCTAACTCCTCAAAATTTTCGGCTCATACTTGCTGTTGTTTTCTCTCAGATGTTAGAGCAACACATCCCTGCTGGTGCTGGATGGATCTGCAGGGTTTCGTTATGTTAGTGACAGAGTGTAGCAGAACTCTGCTGCCTGTTGGGTTAGACGTGAGTGTGTAGATACCAAGTAACGCATAAATTTGAGCTCAAGTGATAACAGAGTGGAGCCATGTTGTGACAACATTAGGGCATTGACAACATAATCAACCATTGCAGAGTTGCAGCAGACACAGAGGTGATGCATTTTTTATTGGAACTTCTGAAATCACCTACTGAGACACTTTCCAGCTGTCTGTGAACACTGTATCACTCATTTGAGAAACTATAATGTCTAAGCATCAGATGGAGGCAGAATAGCTCAACCTTTGCATCTTTGTGTTTTCATACTCCATCAATTTCAGTAAGAATTGTCATGTTTGTCATGAGTAATCTGCTGTACTTCTATCACTGACTCGTTCAGCTATCTCCAAGTCCCTTCTCTGTCTTTCTAATGCCAGTTGATTTGTATTCCCAGTATATTTGTCGTTTTTGTTTCCAAGGCAACAAGGTGGGGGGGGTCTGACAGCAAGGGCCCAATGGCTGACATTTGATTGACAGTGCAATGTTCCAGGAGAGAGGCGGGGAATTGATGTGAATATTCAACATAAGGATTAATCCTTTTCCTCGTGTACTCCTGAGTACCTTCAGCTGTGGAAAGGGGAGGGAAAAATGTTTGCACATTATGTTGGAAGTTTGAGTTAATTGAAGCACACTGTTGAGAATCTATCAACAATGCTGACAGACTGCGGCAGGTTTGATTTTGTGTGAATAGTTGGCATATTGAATACACTTCCTCAAGCACAGCTGGCTCAAACAGAAATTAATTTAAAGGCCGTGTCCTGTCTGTATGGTGAGAAGACAGGGGTCTGTGTTAAAACACTGTAGTTGATGCTCATGTGAAACAGCCTGAGTGAATATTTTCAGTTGTTATGGAAACTTAGAAGGTTTTTAGAGTGTTGTTAGCAGTAATTGCATAAGAAACACATTCCCGTCATTAAGCAAGAGCAGTTCACCTGCCTGGCTTAAGCCCAATTGCTGCCTTTTGGCTGTACATCCTGTGCAGATTGAGGTTTTAACAAGAGACAAGACAGTTCACTCAATGAACTCTACTACATTGAGCTGCAGCACCTTAAATAAGATGTAAGGGCACTTCAGTCAGCTGTCTAACTTCTCAGCCTCTGAAGCCATTGCTCTGTGTCTCATTTCCCAGAGTATTGATGTCTTCAAGTGAGCTTCCCAAGTGCCTGGAGGGAGTGGATGCTATATAGATTGCTTGCAGGGTGTTGGGACACAGCCGACTGGCGTAGCTGAACAGTAGGCCCATAGTCATTCTTTCAAATAGTACTGGAGAGAAAGATTTTTGGAGGACAGTGTAGTATCGATACTTTTATTTGAATTATTTAGTTATATTCTTCTTAAAACAAACAAACAAACAAACAAAAAACAGAAATGTGATATTGGTGAATCTGACTGTAGCATAGTTGTTGGTGCCAGTCGGACTGGTTTGAATATCTATGAAATGATCTCCTCGGATTTTCAAGCACAACAGTCTCCAGAGTTTACTCACAAAGGTGTGAAAAACAAAAAAACATCCAGTCAGCTGCAGTTCTGTCGATGGAAACTTCTTGTTGATGTGTGAGATTAGAGGAGAATGGCCAGACTGTTTGGTTGCTGACAGAACGGGTAACTCAGATAACATGTTGAACCTTGGGACAGATTGGCTACAACAGCAGAGACCACATCAGGATTCCCTCCTGTCAGCTAGAAACAGAAATCTGAGGCTGCAGTGGGTACAAATTCACCAAAACTGGACAGGTGAAAATTTGAAAAATACGTAGCCTCGTCTGATGAACCTCAATTTCTGAGGGACACGTATGGGAGGGTCAGAATTAGACATCAGCAGCCTGAATCCATGGACCCAATATGCCTTCCATCAACAGTCTAGGCTGGTGGTGGTCGTGGTGTAATTTGGGGGGGTCTTTTGGATGTGGTAGAACCAGAACTGACCATTAAATACTGATGTTCTTGTTCCTTTTTTTAAATTACTTTTCTGCACTTTCACAATCCAAACAGGAATTTTAGCCATTTAAAGATACCTCTCATGTATTATTGTAGGATCTCTGTCATGCAGACAAGATAGTTTTAGTCAGTTGTGTGGGAAGATGTCACTAATGATACAGGGTAGTCTTAGAGAAAATGTGTGGCCTCAGTTGTCTTTGTCCTCACAGATGAAAGTGCTGGTTCGAATAGAGAAAAAAAGAAAGGAACAGGAATATTGGGTACCAGCAGAGAGATGGTTCACGATAAAGAAGCGTTTTTAAAAAATGGAAACAAAAGAAGAATCAATACTGTTGCTCTGCAACATGGCCATGCAGGGAAGTGAATTGGGTAGAGAACTAGGAAGAATGGTGTGATGCTGCAGTGGACTCCTGCAACATTTTCCCTCCCCTTTCAAAGTATTTCATCTTCTCATTGACTTTATATATTGAAACTAATCAAATACTGGCTCTGATCGCAACCTTGTGGCCTGATAAGCAAAAAGTTAATTTGAATTAGGCTCCATGTTGAGGCGTGATAAACGAATGCCTCTTTTACTGTGGAGCATGTACATGCTGCACAGTATGGTGATAGAATTAGGGTTTCCAACATGAAGGGAGATTAATTCTGCAACCTCAGTGGCTTATCCTTTTATGGTGTGTAAACGTGTCTTTATTTATATCCCGTCAAATTGATTGGATTTTCTTTTTTTAGTTGATTCATTATTTTTTTGTAGTAATTTAACAGTGGCACAGATGTTAGGTTAACTCAAACAAGGCTGGAACAAATATACTGCCACCTGGTCAGTCATTCCTACTGGACTGAATTCAAAACAGATACGTTCATAAGCATGCAAATACAATCTGGCAGAAACACGATCTCAAGAAAGCATTATGGTCTTACCCCAAATGGATAAGGACTGACAGTGATTACAGAAGAGACTAGAAAAGAAGTGCTTGGATAGAGAAGCTGGGAGAGTGCTCCAGAGAGTGTAGGCAGCTGGACTGCAGTAATTAGTCAGTGAAACTCTTTGTGGTTAAGGGGCAGCTGACCACTGGCCTGGCTTGCTTAGAAGAATGGCAGAGGTTCTTCCCTCTCTCAAATATGACTGTGATTAACATCAGCAATTACCTGAAGAAATTGCACCCCCTCTTTCTTTTTTTAGACAAAGAGAAACAAATTGCCTGTAAGGTGTAGATAGCCTCAACCACAATGGGTTTTTTTTATTTTACAGTTCATCCAGGCCACTATCTGAAAGTCCCTGCAATATAGTATCATGGTTAACATACTTAAGATGTATCATAGTGTGTTTGCAAGTTTGTCACCTTCCCTGTTCCACAATCATTGTACATGCCCTTCTCAATTAATCCCGCCAAGAAATGGTTATTTACTTTTGTGAAACCCATAACATTGACACATCTGCTGCTTTATTTACTAAGCTTTTATAAAACAATATCATACGGGAACACAGTGGGGCAGATTTAAACAGAGGCAAACCCATCTGGCAGTAAGACACAATGGAGCTGTAAGTAGAGCAGGAAGCCTGGAAAACAACAGGCCATGAGTGTCAGAAAATATTCTGACAAGTCATTAAGAATTTTCTACTTGATTAAGAACCATACATGAAGCAATGTGTCAGTTTTTAAAGAAATGCTCTCTACATAAACATTTCATCCGTGCACCTATGCAAGCTAACATTTGTGAGGCTCCAAAAATTAGCTCTCTGATCTCTGCATTTATGTCTGCTGTCATTTATGGTTGAACTAATGAGCTAACCTCTCGACACCTTATGAATTTGTTGATGTTTACCTCCTCAGAATTGGGAAAGGTGGGGGAAGACGGGTGTAATATGCACATTAATGAGCACGTCACGGACAGCACCTAATTACAATGATGCATTTGGGGCCTCATTTGGTGATGGTGTCAGCAGTAACATCCTCCCAGCTATTTGAGTGCCCATGTTAGTCTGAATTACCATAGAGGTCCCTCTGAAAGTTCTTCTTGTCTAAAAGTATACGTGTCTCTGTCAAAGAATGGAGGCAGAAAAGTTTTACGTTTGTTTTTTCCTTTACCTTTGAGCCGGAGAGAGTAACACGAACATGCTCCTTTGAGGTGAGATAGAAAGGCTTTTATCAGCTCCTGTGTGGGCTAAACTGAGAATCTCGAGATCAAGCCAGTGTGTTGGAAGATCTAGTAGTAATGGCATTGTTACCAAGGGTTTTGTTGTTCCTTTAGTGTTTTACCGGGGAATATCCTTGCTGATTACGAGGACCCCTGTGGCTTCATTCATTGCAAAGAGTAGAAACTGGAATACAGCAGCCATACCACAACAGGCCATATTTATACGAGCTATTAAAAAGTATAGAATGCATTGTGCACAGCAGGACCGTTTTTTAAGACAAAAACACACACACAAAAAAAAAGATTGCTCACTTCCACTGTTTTCACTATTTTCTAACCATTGTTTTGAATTTCATTTGTTGATAGCAACATGTAAACAACAAAAAAGTGTCAAATTCAAATAATCATTTGAATAGCTCGCTTTGTTGTAATCTTTAGGATTATAGTAATAGTAGACTATTTATATAATATTATTATATTATTATTATTATATTATCATCTATGTTGTGATGAAACCACAGTTATTTTATACAGTTTTTTTTTTTTTTTTTTTTTTTTTTTCATCTGAAGCCCTTTAATGTCTTAGTATTCTGAAATTTTCCCTCTCTCTGAGCTGTGCTTCCAAAAAAAGATTCACAGGAAACAATGCAAGC
>JBBMJY010000002.1:18823451-18891022 GCA_037833715.1 Toxotes lorentzi | reverse complement strand
TCTAGGAATAGGGGAAGATTTGTAGAAGATTATTAGATTGTTATTACTATACTGTCAACCATGTTGTGGGGGAAACACAGGTATTTTCGCCAGTTCTTTTTTTTTTTTTTTTTTTTTTTTTAATCTGAAGCCCTTTAATGTATTAGTATTCTGAAATTGTCTCTATCTCTGAGCTGTGCTTCCACACACAGATTCACAGGAAGCAATGCAGGCAGATACTGGATGTGATGTTGACAAAATTTGGAACATGTTATGTTTCATGTAACCTGGATAAACCAACTTCCTACACAAGGTTGTTTTTGGTTTGAGCGCCTGCTATCTGTAAATAAATAAACAGATAGATGAGTTGCTTTTCTTCTGTTGCATTTCTGACAGTTTCTGCTCAAGGCATATTTGCTGCCCTCAGTGGTCAAAACATTTAGCATTTTGAAGGGAAATGTATTATTAAAACACACATGCTGCTACCACTAGTAACCACAGATATCTCCAAATCAACCAGAACTAAAATGGTAAGGATAACTTAAATAACCTACCGACAGGTTTAGGGTAGAACATACTGTGCTGTTCTTAAAAAAGCGAACCTTAGTACATTGCTTTGAGTAAATGGTGAAGATATGATTTGTATGTGCACCTTATTGGAATGACAGGCTGGCAGCGATTGAGAGACAATTGTAGTCTACTGAGGGTTGTAAAGCATACAAACACAGGAGCTACACTGGCAATTATTAGATGGAAAAAAGGATATATGTGTCATAAATGTATCTGGAGGCACTGATGCACAGAAGCCCGCTGCTATTCTTCTATGATCCACACCCAACTATTGCCTTATCTAAGCTGTTTGAATTAACTTAGCTGTACCTTAAACATTAACGTTGGTTTGGATCAGTGAATCGTCACACCACTTTACCAGGTTGCCTAAGTAATTCTGAAGATCATTCCTCGCAGGTCATACATACTCTGACAAGTTAATTATTCATATATGGAAAGTCCAGTTTGAGGTTTCTAAAGAACCAGATCCTTATTGCAGCTGTAACATTAGTCATAACGATTATTGGGAATTTAGCTGACAAACATTCTCCACGAAAGATCAAGGCCAGGAATGATTTGCTCTGTGGCTGGATAATGTGTTAAAATCTGTTATGACCGAGCAGGATAGCATGCTAAGATGGAAAATGAATTTCTAGCAATTGAAACAGACACTGACTGTAGGATTTACAGGTAGAGGTGGAAAGCATAGCTTACGCATAAACTCAGAATCTTGTGCATGCTGTTGTATTTGGGTTTTATCATTAATTGCTAAAAAAAAAATCAACAATTTATTAATATATAACATTTTCATTAGGTAATAGTAGGATCAGTTCATTGTCGGCTTTGGTCTGTTCATGGGATTTAGTGAGAATAATCTGTAGAATATCAGAAAATCTTCAAATATGCTCCAGAATATATCTGAATGTGGAGAGGTGTTGTCAAAGGCTTCTGTGACCCAGACTAATTGATCAGCCTGGCAGCGGTGCAGAGATATTCCCTTCTGAAGTTTTTGAGCAAGCCTCAGCCAGTCACAGAAGGCCACTGTCAGTCAATATGTGAACATGCTTCGAGTCTACTACTCCTCTTGAACTGAAGCTTCAGGCTAGTATTAACTGCTGGAAGATGTCCCTATGGCTGGCTCGCATCTCAGCAAGCTCCTTATTTGTGCATTATCTGAGACAGATGAAGAGAAAGTATATAAAGGTCTGAGTAGAGCATAATGGAGCAGGGAGAGGGAGGACTTGGAGGTGTGGAGTCATGTGTTTTTAGAGTCTCATGCTAGTGCCAGAAGTCGCATGTTGTAGCTTTAAATAGGAGATGATGCATATGCCCTTAATACCAAGACGTTTCTCTCTTTTTTGCTACATTTAATTTACTGGTTAATTTACTGGTACTGTCTTTGGTTAGTTGCATTGTATAGTTATTTAGCCATCAAGGTACCTCCCTACTGTTTTGTTATGTGCTGTTACTATAGAATTGTTTTGGTAAATTCCATGTTCAATTAAGTCAACAGCTGAAATCAAACATTGTATAAAGAGGGAGAATCAATGGGTTTCCTCCCTATTTAGATGAGAACTGAAGCAAAGCCCCATTGGCTTTTAGTCATGCTTACTATTGATTGTGAGGGCCATAATTTACTTTTGTCCCAAAGCAAGCTTTTCACCCCATTACGCTCTGCTCATGGCTCTTTCGCGAGCTCCAGTCTTGGTCTCCATCATCATTAACACCTGCCTGGTCATTAAATTGAGCAGCCAGATAAAGGGACAGAGATTATAGATTCCATCATTGCTCTTCACATTGCCCTGGCTAATGATTTGTGTAAAGGTCTAATGGTTAGTGTGGCAAACGGCCAGTCAGTACCAGAAAGTCACAAGCTAGGGCACTGGAACAAGTGTCAATGTGTTGGATTGTTTTCTACATTCACCTTTGACATTCATTACAAAACAGAGCCCCTTACTGGTCAGTGAGGCCTGAAGATGAGTATGCAATTCATTTATAAAAAAAATCTTGATCTGATACAGTGATTCAGTATGTGTTTACTCACGTGAAACACATGAGGTTTTCCTGAATAATGACACAACATATTTGAATGGCACTCAACTTCAAAACATAAATGGACCTGTGTGCTGCCTTCCACAGATGTAAAATGAATAATATAAACACTGGACAAAACCTTTTATACAGTACAACTTTTTATCCTGTACCTGTTTCTTTATAAATACTTTTCATGGTAAAGTGGTGGATCATAGTTCAGCTGTTTTAGATAAAATAACCAAAATGCATTAAACTTATACTATACAATATACAAGAGAACTGGAGCAATGTATATATAATACCCTACACAAAATGGTTTCTTTTTCCAGCAAGCATCTGATGGTTTCAGAGGTAGCTAAGGCTTGGAGTCGTCCATGGTCTCAATCAATACATTCTTCTCTGCAAAGCAGGACTGACAAAATGGCAGTCTGAAGAGTAGAGCACCGACACACGAGGAAACAAACTGGGGTCCTCATCTAGATGGACTTAGCCCCATGTATCATTCAGCAGTTGGTTATCACATGGAGTAGCTTGAGAAGATGTGGAAGAAAAGGTCAAGCTTAAGAGATTACCATTTCTCACAGCCAAATCCACTGTTAAATAAGTGGGATATCTTGTCAACATAAACCAAGTGGAATGAAAATATCTGTGTTTTGAAAAAGACAAAAGAAGACGTGAAACATGACTGAAACAAAAAGGAAAAAAAAGAATGGTTTTTATTCATGTAATTATTCGAGTGGATCAGTGGGTAAATACTATAGATTGAAACAGTACATGCAAATACACACACTCACAGAACCAAGAGCATGAAAGGGGCTCTGGAACATGGGATTATAGACATGCATGGTTGCAGGAGATTGTTGAGCTGCATAGATTCGTAAAGGTCAGGAAACTTCAAATATTCCATTTGTTGAGTGTGTGTGGACACAGGATGTTTCAGCTGCTACCATTCCTGTCTCTATACTGAAAAGGAAGTTGAATTGAATATAAGTAATTTTAAATATGGTGGCAACTTTGTTGACAAGCTGTAAATAAGGAGTCATAGGAAACACCAAGCTTTAGACAAAAAACACTATATAAATACTAGACTTTACAGATTAAAGTGACTGAAGATGTAATGGTAGGAAAAAACAAAACAAGAGAAGAACAGAGAGCAGAATGACAGGATCTGTCTCCAGTTAGCAGTTGCCAGTCATCGATTTAAGCGGTACCTCGACTTTTGGTGCAGTGAAGATTCAATCCCCTATTGATCCTCAAAGTGTCAAGTTCTTGTTAAGGAGGCCTACACCACTTCCTGATGCAATGCCTTGGCAGGGCAAAGAATATGTCTGAGCAAAACAGAGAGAGGAGGGAAAAGGTGGGAGGGAGACTGAAATTACTGTATGAGTGTGGGTGTGTGGAAATTAAGAAAAAAAGTAAAGGCACTAATACACCAAACAAACAAAAGTTCAACAACAGCACTAATTATGTGAAAGTATGGGACAGCAGTAGGTAGCTATTTACTATGAATGGGCCCTGGCGTTGCAGCCCAGCGCTGCCCACTGAACAACAGAGATTTAAAAGGTACCCAGCGGCACTACAGGGGACACTTGAGAAAGATCTGACTTTATGCAAATGTCCTCTGACACAATGTGAGCGACAACCAGGTGAGGGCCAATCGTGCTAAATTTAACTCCCACAGAAATGGGAGCTTGGAGTTGTTTACCACTGTGTTCCGCTAGTGGAGTGAAGATTGCTTCCAGCGCAGATACAGGACCGCAATGTCAATCAGTCTTGCCAGTGTGTGCATCATTGTTGTACTGAAATCGTTTCAACAGTGCAAGGTAAATAAAGACAGGCTGTTCTATACCCGCAGAATAAATGGTGAAAAAGGAAATGAACGACTTTCCAGTACGTAGTACGGCAACTAAGTCATTGTCCAGGAGGAGAGTGTATGCGTGCTCATCGTGACTTCATGGAAAGCCAGAGACTTTGTACTACTTTATATGTGTGAACGTATTAGGGAGGAGCTTGGGATCGTCTCCTTAATCTTAGTCAAGTAATTTTAGTTGGTTAAAATTAGCCGTACGTTTATCATATTGGTGGCAGATCACGAGACACTCCTGTGTTGTTCTGAAAAGCACTGGCAAGTGGACTGTTCTGTCAATTAAGGTATAGCAGCCCGTTATATTTAAAAGATAATGAATGACGGAGTAAAGATAATAGAACAGGCTCTTTTTCTACATCACAGTGGGAATGAGCAGGGAACATACAGAAACGATGGTTAACCCTGGTTGCTTAAGTTTTTCCAAATCGTAAGCTATCATCTGATACAATCCATGTTTAGCTTCCCTCTTTCTTCATTATGTACCCAATCACCTTAAGCTCACCACACTTATTTTGCCCCCATCTCTTACCACACTGAGATTCAGGCCCTGACTGCTCCTTCACTTTCCTCTCTGACTCTGCTGAGCTTTATGCCAGCACACTTGATTATCTGACTGCTGGCAGCTGTGCTCTTCCTCTCCAGGGTCATGCTCAGATCTGCACAAATACTAAAAAAAACATTGATGTATTTGTTGTCATCTCAAACGCACCTACCAGACAGGTGCAAACATTAAAAAACTGTGGAAAATATAGTGCACACGTACAAAATACTTAAACATGGGATGCAAACCAGGTCTGCAGCAATTTTACTGACAAACACTGACATAGGGGCCTCATATTCATACATATGGAGCATTGTCTATCTCTTGCAGCTCCACAGCAAACAGCACGTAACACCTCCAACATTTGCTGTACAATACACATACAAACACACAGAGCAACCAATAATGTCTAACAGGTAGATCTGAGAAACAAATGAAATCAATTTTCACAGAAGAATAACACTAGCATTGCAGGTGGACCTGCCTGTCTCCAATGTCTATTTATCCATTGCCTGACACCTGCACATGTACACCAGCATGTGTTACTGGCAACTCGCCTGTTGATGCTGAGTTATCTGATGTTCTGTAAATACAAACTGCCAGCTACAATAACAGTTTATGTCAGCCTACTAGTGGTAACTGCAAGAAGCATATGTTGGGGTTGTTGATGTCCTCCATCTGGCATCACCAATTTTTGAAGTGTAAACACGAGCAGCGATTCCACCTGTGTCAGCAGTTCAAGGTATGAAAAATCACAATTAACGGTTCACACTCATGCAATCAACCCCACTGACTGAAAATGAGAAGTATCAGGTGTGGTCTGTGACTGGCTGATTTTAAAATCCTAAAAATTACTTTGGATCACAGAACATGTCTAAAATATCAAACGCTAAATAGAAAAGCAAACAGCAGTGCAAGCAAGGAAGAGGATGGAAGTATGAAAAGACTATCATGAGTCTTGTGTCATTCTAACTGTTCAGTCACACATATTTAAGGGCATTAGTAACTGTGATATCCGGTATAGTGTTGAATGGAAATGTTTTCATAACTTTTTGGATTAAGTTGCTGGGAGGCACCATTGGCTTTTTGTGTGTCAATAGAATCGCAGCACTTCCTATGACCTGGGGGATAAGAAATGATCTCGGCTGAGTTTTTAAACTTACTAAGGGGAGGGCAAACATTCAACCTGAAAAGAAACACTTTTAAAAACTTTATTCCCTCAGTCATGCTTCCTGGCTGCATGATTATTCTATGTACACCACACCTTCAAAATATCTATTGGCAGGGTTCTGTGTGCTTTTCTATCATGTGCTTTTCTATCAGTTTTTTTTTTTTTTTTTTAGTGTTCTATAAATTCAATAGTATTTGTCACCCTTTTGTCTAATTACAGCACAATCAAAATTTGACTAAGATTATCAATATTTCACCTGCAGATTGTTCCAGTGTTACACTTGAATAACTGCTTCAGTGTTTGACCCAATAATATTAAATAATTTCATAAAAGAGGACTACATGCTGGGATTTTTTTTTTCACAAGGAGAAAGACATGAATAGACTTGATTTCTTGTCTTGACATAGATTTCTTGTTGTGTTGTGCTGTCTCCTTGAATATTTTGTATTTTAGTCTGTGTCATTGCTTAGTGTTGGTGTTGAATGGTTGCTCTCGCCCCAGTTTCCTTTGGCACAAAAGCTTTTAAGAATGTGTTCACAACCAAATGTAGTGATTGCCCACTGACATCCAACAGGATAATTTATAGGTCCAGTCAGAAATAATGGATATTAGCAGGGCTGAGTTTTTCAGCAGGTGAACCTCTTCAGCTTGTCACCTTGCTCAGGCAAGGTGGCTTCTTTCACAAATCGCAGTGACACAGGAGCTTTTGCAAACTGCATACACGTTAAATACAGTCAGTACAGTCACAGGAACCAAACCACGTATTCAAAGCTTACTTTATTTCAGCCGAGTTGTCACACTTTAAACTTTAAGAAAGACCTTTGCGCCTTGTAAGTCTTTTTAATGTCATTTATACAAAGTCAGAAAGAAAAAAAAAAAAAAAAAAACTTGAACAGAAAGCATGAGCATGCTAAGTAACAGAAAATACTGTGGTTCTGTTGAGACTGAATGGAATGGAATGATTTATAGTATTCTATTTTAAGTGAATGTTATATCACCACAATGCTTATATTAAATATTATATCCTGAAAATAATACCACAACATAGATTTGGCCAGCTATCTGTAGGAAAAATGAAAACAAACACCTGTAATAAACAGCTTTGTTATGAAAGAAAATATCTACAATCATCACAAAGTCAAATACATAATAACACATACTGTATGTAAAGGATTTTATCATACAGGATTTAGGCCACTGATATTTCATAGAAGATACTCACTTCATGGTTTTAAGCTGTTAATATTAGTTAATGAAATATGTTAAACTCCCTTTTTCTAATGTAACCAACAACAAATCAGACTATTCTAAATCATTCTTTAGTAAATATAGTCCTAGTTTAAATGTATATTCATACAGCCAGGCGACAGATATTGTCCCATGGGACATATGTAAACATCTTATTTCAGGTTAATTTCCACCTTCATGGTGTGCCATACTGTAACGATGCCACTTTACAAAGCCAATCCACATCGCTTGTGGTGATAAACCAATTGATTTCCACCTAGGACAAAGGAAATTGAAAAACGGCAAACTTGTCTAACAGAGATAATGCTCAAGTTTCTAAATTAAATGTATTACATTAAACGTATTTAACACAAGTGAACCAATGGAGTCATTCTTGTACCTTGTTGACAACCTTGAGTCACACAGACAACAGCCATCGACGGGAACAAGCAGGAGTGAGAGTGCAAAAAAGAAATACCTGTTTAGATGGAAGACAGAGGGAAATCAATTAAAAAGGATGCAGATAATGTTTGACATTTCTGCTAACACCAGAGAGATGTTTATCTGTGAGATGAGTGCTTGAGCTAGAGCGGTTTGATTGGGCTGTCCTCTTTGACAGTGGGGGCTGCAGAGAAGCCAGATATTACTGCATTGGTACAAAAGCATCTTGCACAGTCTTTCTTATATTATATTATATTATATTATATTATATTATATTATATTATATTATATTATATTATATTATATTATATTATATTATTTAGCTTATGTTTCTTTAGTTACCCATTCAAAAATGTGTTTTCTGTTGTGTAAAATTTGCTACATGTATATCATAGGATGTATGGTCTATATTATGTTTAATTCCACATATTTACACTGTAACTATTGCATAATGCAGCTGGATTTCTTTGCATGACTGAATCTGTTCCTTTGACTCAGACTTTGTCAAATGAAAGTAACATTCAGCAATTTGAATGTAATAAATAATAGTTCCCAAGGGTTCAGTGATGCATAAATGGTAGGAATTTACATGAATCTGATGAAATATGATACTAGTAAATATGTATAATTGTTCACGGGTCACACAGATTGGTAGAGTCAAAGCATGCATTAGCCAGGGCACTTGGATCAAGAATAACTCGTAGTAGTACTGTGCTCACAGTGTTTCAGACACATATGTAAAGTGTCATGCTGAATTTGGACAAACCCAACTTTTTGTTAGAAAGAAGCATTTGCGTGTAGTGAAACAATATTATACAGAGAGCTAGAGGACAAATTGGGGTGTCACTTAGAGACAGATTTATTTGAGAAATAACATAATCCTAATTGTCCGGAAACCAGTATCCCATCTGCATCATTGTCACCCATGAAATTAAATTTTCAGTAGACTAGCTCTGAGTTGATAGAAAATGCTTCAGGTACAACAGAGGAAAAAAAAAAGAAAAAAAATGTCTCTGATTTTATTTTCACTTTTCACAATGGTGAGTCATAATATTTTTGAGACATTGCGATGTTTAAGCAGCATAATACTTTTAATGTGTACTTAGGTGCTGTGTGTCTCAACTTTAACTTGCATTGTCTACAAAGGTAGTTGACTCGATGTGGATTACATTGCCTTGCTAACCTCACCATTAATGTGAAGATAGGGGCAATGAAGCGCTGGATGAAACTAATGTACTGTATGTCTTTCACTATGCAAATACAGCGATAACAAGAATTGAGCCCTTTAGTTGCCGACTAGTAAACATGTTTTCTGCCTTTTTATTTCCAGCAGAAACTCAGTGGTGATTGCATTGTATCAACTGCCTGGAAGCAGTCTCTTGTTGTAGCCATGTTTTTTTAATGTTGACACACTGTATATCAGATCTATATTTCTAATACTGTAAATATTGACACACAGTTTATAAATACTGAAGTCACTGGGTGATTCAGTCTTTACTTGATGATGGTTTGGAACCATGGATCGAAGCTCATCATGCAACAAATTAAGAGTGTAGCCACATAAACAAAGCACATATAGTTTCACTCTGTACTGAATAGTAAGTGCTGCTTTGCATTTGAATTCTTGTATATTGAATTATTTACTGACTGATTGATAGTCTCACATAGATTAGACTGTAGCTACCCAGGCTGATTGTCTAAGAATGTCGTTTCTGATTAACATATCATGTCTTGTGAGGACTTGCGAGGACTTCATACAGATGATTTCAGTCTCAGAATACAGTTTGTTTCACGGTACTTTCTTCTGTGGCTGTATTTGTGTTCTTGGTGCAGTTTGCAGGTGTAAGAGTTAGAGGGAGTTCTACAACCGTAACTGACAGGCAGCACATATGCTGCTTTGCATAACTGGCGCTTAGAGGCAGCTATGGAAAAATTCACAGGCACTGTGATGGGTGACAAAATAATGCTACCCTCACCACCTCCGTCCTTTTATTTGATACAAAATCTCATATCGATGTTGATGAGATTAAAAAATATTACCTCACTCATCTATGTTTATCCAGCGTATTAGAGTGAACACTGAATTCAATAAGAGAGAAGTCATTAAGCCTTAAATCATCTACTGCTTTAAAGTAGACTGAAACAAATATGAGAATAGAGAAATGAGAAAACAATTAGAAATAAACACCCAGTGTGGTTGAATGCACAGTAAGTCAACTCTTCACTCGTCTTTTAACCCCGTTTACTTCAGCAGGAATGAACTGTTTCTGGTGAGCTGGATAGCTCTTTAAACCCTTACGTCTTCCAGCAGTTAAACAACCTCATTTGGACTGGCTCATGAAAACTGAGACATCCAGCACAATGCAGTGTTATATTTCCATAAGTCTTTTTTCTCTCAGTCTGCTTCCATGAAATCCTTTTTGATCGTGTGCAATCCCTCCTCAGTACCTGGCTGCTGACCATTTTCTACACACAAATGTCCATTTGGCTGAAGAATGCAGCAGACATGATTCTGCTTAACATTTCCAAGCCGGACAAATTGGGCTAAGATACCAGCTGTTAAGCATGGGAAGGCTAATCAGTTTAGCAGAATGCTGAGGATTATACAGTCAAAGAAGAGTTGTTGTTCTAAACACAATATACTGCAGAGGACAGCACATCTGCTGTTGGTTTCGTTATCTGAGATATTTCCTCTTGTTCATTCTGGAAGCTGGTCTTAGCCTTGTTATTTGCTCGCTGCTGTTTACCACAGGCCTGTTGTGAAGTAAGTGTCCAATTAACTGTGGATTTGGTTGTATGTGCTATCACATCAGGGTTCCCAGAGTCACACGTGATCTGTGCACTTGTGTGGCAGGGTGTGAGGGCTTTAGGCCAGCGGCCTTAAATCACTTCCCTCAGCTAAACTGTATAAAACACTGCACGTCTGTGTGTGATTAAAGGAAGGAGACACAGAAGGAGTTTGATAAATTATTTGCGAGACAGAATGTATGTATTCTGTGTGGATGATGATTATAAACATTACAAAATGAAATTTAATCCATGCATATCATAGTCCATGCATATCATAGTCCTATATGACTGCATGTCAGGCAGTCATATAGAGGCATAAACAGATATTTTACTATATGTTATCTTTTTCTCGGAGTTTATGGTGAGAGACCACACCACTGTTTGACCTGTTCATTTGCAGATGTGGCAGGAATAAAGATGCCTCTTGTGAAATGTCTGGGTTTACTTTTGGTAGAGAACCAGGACTTTTCTAAAATTGTTGTAACATCTTAGTGTTCATCCGGTTCAAATTCTGTACTGTACTTCGTTGTGGTATAGGCAAGAGAGAGTGGGGGCTGTGTTGGTCTTCTCTCTGTAAATTGTTCAAGACTGGCCTCATAAAACAGGGTCCCAAGGTTGAGACACTGTAGGACTCTGACTCAGGCACCGTGTGCTACAAGCAATGATGCAATAAACCTTTGTTTAGGGGAGTACTCAAGCAACATTACATTGTTGTGGTCACTGAGCTCTCAGCGTGGGGCCAAAGGCACAAATATTTTCTGCTTCCAGCCTTTTTCATTCTTATCCAAACGGAATGCTTTTTTTTGTGTGTGTCTATTTTCACTACCTCTTGCACAGCCTTCTGACTAAATGTATCGCCCTTGTTTTTTTTATTTCTATGTGTTTACGTATTTATTTATTTATTTTTGTTATTAATGTAGTCTGGAAGGTGGATATACCTTCATCTTCTCTTCTCTGTCTGTTTATGTTTTAAATACTGACACCTTCCTGACACTGTCTCCTTTTTATGTTTCATCCAGGCTGCGTGCGCGTAGATCTGCATGCAAAGATATACCTCTGATTCAAACGTTTCCGTGATTTCTTTGTGAAATTTTAGTGACCTTTTCAACTAATAACCGCTTTGTTTTCATTCTGTCTTATTTTATTCACTTTTCCTTTGTGTGGAAAAAAAAAACAGTAAGAGAGCTGAATTTGCTCTTTGTCTATTCAGTTTTATTCTCTTTGAAGAGAGACAGATGAAAAGGACAAGGTCAGGTGGGCGGGGGTGGCAGCTTTCATAAAGCTACTCCAGGCAATATGGATTGGAGGCTGGCTGCGACTCTATATGCACATTTACCTGAGTTACACTGAGTAATGACCGTCAAAATGTGTAGTATGTTGTCATTGTCATCAACTACTCCACCAGTCAGTTGAAAGTAGTATCTTCTTCCACTGGTAATACTAATTCAATGCATTGAAATGCGTGGTGGCAATAATCTAATGTAATTTACCACGAAAGAAAACCACCTCTGCTGCACCATTAGTTTGAATAGTGGAATACTGAATATAAAAGGCGTTCAATTTACTTTCTCCATCAATGAACTACGACCCACAAAAGCAAACACAAAAGAACTGAAAACATTGCACCAAAGCTCGTAGGAGTTCTGGCCATAGTAGTCACTTTAATAGTGACTGTAAAGGAACATAACCACTATATTCAACAAATCAATAATACAGTCTGCAATTCAAATGTCACCATACTTCTCACTAATACGGTCCAACAGTTGACATTTTGACATATATTTGGGGAATAAAACATTAGCACAGCTGTGAGCAGCATCTATGTTGAAAAATAAGAAATACCTAGAAATCTGATGTGATTATAGTACACTTAAAATGTGTTAACACTGCACAGGCAAGACCACTAAGAATACATTCACAAAGAAATATATGAGCAGTGCTAATGTGAGACTCTAAATTGTTAGTTCAGTCAATGCCAGAGCATGGTTGGACACAAGAAATTATTGTCGTTAGGGCTCCTTATTGTGCATGTAATTTAATTGAGCTTTGGATCAATGCAGCTGGGCCTAAAAGCTTCCTTTGACGTTTGTGTTGTCAGCTGGATTGAATGTAAAGACTTCCACTTGCCTATGGTGTCTTGCTGCATAATGAAAACGCTGCCTGGGGTGTGGACTGAGTAAGACTGTTGCAGCCCTGTCTTGAGTCTGGCAGAGTTCAGACCATGAAACCCACCGAATTGAAAAGTGAAATAATTCATGATAGAGGATATAAAGTCAGGTCATAAATCCAGTGGGGATATGGTGATGCACCATATAGGCTTATGGAAACTGAAGGGGTTTTATTGTACAGTCCCTGTAGCAACTAACTAAACACTACAACTAAAAGCAAATGAAAAATCCAGTTGCAGTGTTACATCCAAAACATGCTGAATGAAATCAAATGAACGACTTAAAAGCTTGAGAATGATACCAGGCCATTCTTAGTTTCTGGTATTTATGTAACAAGGACAAAAGACAGTGAATAAACATTGAAGTGAGTTGAGCCTTGTTGACAGTGCGGCCTTTTGTTCCTGGCGAGGACAGTTGCTAGATTGAATTGATCTGACTTTAGAGCCTAACCATTTATCTTGGTCAGTCATATCTGATCTGTGGCTGTCAAGAGGAGACGCAAATAGAGGGCTCCTCTGAGAAATAAACTACTTGGAGAGCTAGTGAAGGGTCTACTTTACCTCTCTACCATGGCAGCAGCATTTCCTTTACTATTAAGTATGTTTCTCCACAGGAATGGCCAGTTTTTATAATAATTATATTTTTAATTTAATATTATTTAATATTATAAGGCTTTGTAATGTTGGACAAAACAAAGAAAAAATGCTGACATTACTTTGGGCTTTAGAGGATTGTGGTGTACCGTTTTACTATTATCTGACATTCAGTAGACCAAATGATTCATTGATTTATCAAGAAAATAATTGGCAACTAATGAAAGTAATGAAAAGAAGCACTGAGTTTGGGTTTGTATCCTCATGCCAATATAATGTCAACTGTTATAACAGTTATAACAACATCATATTGAGTAGATAATGTAGTAAAAAACAAAAGTCTAATAACAGTTAAAGCACAAAAAGAGCTGTGCTGAAGATAAAATGGGGAAAGCAAATGCTCCATTACTCTCTACAGCTGCAACAGAATACTACAGCTATATTTTCCATGGAGATTTTCACTTTAGTTCACCTTTCTCTAACGACCCCCTCAAAAGATAAATAATTAAATAAAAAAAAAATAAATAAAAAAAAAGATTGTATTGGCACAGTTGCAGCTCAGCACTGTCACTCCAATTTAGAAGGCTGTGAACTGATCCGTTTGGCCGTGTCTTCCGCTACCTGGGCCATTTCTAAGCCACAGATGATAATCCTCAAGGGGCCCTCATTAAGTCTTTGCTCCAATTAAGCCACACTCATTTTGCCGCAGCACAATTGCTCTGTACCACAGTGCACAAATCCTCCAGCAGTGGATTAGGCTGATCAGTGGGTGGGATGAAAATAGCAGCATTGGTAAGTCAGTGGAAGAGGTGAGCATTTCTTAGGTGTCAGCAGCCACTGCTGGCATGTCTGGTGGTGTGCATCATACAATTTGAGTTCAAAGATACTATATCAGATGTGAAATTGTAGTAAAATTGTTTCTACCGAAGATATCACCTATTTAAGTGGCTCAAATGTGGCTTAGCAAGTGGAATCACTGAGCAGGTCAATACTGCTGAACTTTGATACAGTGAGTAAATTCCAGCTGGCATTAAGACTTTTAGGGCCTATATTTTTCTTATCCTTCAGAGTTTCATAATCTGTAATGAATCCAGCTGAAGTATGGGTCAGAGTAGCTGGATAAGTTGTCATCAGATCTTGACTCCTCACTATATGTCTCTTTCATAAATAGACAGAAATCTTGAGTTGTAATTATGACAGCAATATAAATTAAATAAATAATAAAAAATGAAATAAAACATTAAATAAATTGACAGTTGGGATATTTACTCTTCTACAAAAAAACTAAAACTCTACTGTGCATGTATCCTGAAGTGACCGAGTGAAGGTTATGCACAGTGTGTAGTGATTGTAAAAAACAGCACAGTAATACACTAATGCACTGACTACAATTTAAAGGGTCTTTGTGCCTTCACTCTTAGAGAATAAAGAAAAAAGCAGTAATAAACAAAAAAAATATTCCTAGTTTTTACTAATGTAAAACTCAACTAATTCTCAGTGTGGGAGGATGTGAACTTGAATGTTCAGTGACATCAAAGCTATAGCATCTGTCAGCACCACATTGTGCCTTATGAAATACTAGTTTCTGCTTCGTCATGTATTTTGACTTGCCAAGTAGTGCAGAACTCTACCAGTCAAAGGAATGAATTTTATTGGTAAGCTTTCAAAACCCAGTGACCACGTAATTTTGAACATGAATGGTGCTAGCACAAGTCCCGACAGGCCTCGTCGTCTGTGCCAGCACCCTGATGAGGTGACGGCCAGCGGATCTGACTGCCAAATGCTTCTGCTGACAGCTGACTATACGCTCTCTGAAGTACCTTACAGCAATCACATGATGTGTTGAAATCCTTCACTAACCCATCACTGTGTTACTTTTAACTTGGCACATTCATTGATATCCACATCATTAGCTTCTTCAGTTTGTTATGCTTTTCCTATCAAATGCAATAAATTTTGGTTGATCGCTAAATAGCTTTGTTTAATGTAGTTTTTTTTTTTTCAGCAAAAATGGCTGATATGCTCACAAAGAAATGTGCCTTGGCTTACCTGTACAGCTCATGAGTGTAGGCCTGGCTGGTAAGATATACTTAGTGACAAGAACGGAGAAGTACAAGTAAACCATTGTGTCACACACACTGTGGATACTTTGCAATCAGTTTCATGTTTAATTTTGGCTACTTTACGGCCCAGTGAGTGTGCTGCTCTCTCCCACTCTCTGTCAGCCCAGAGAACCACAGCCACAGCAATCAGGCGACTGCAGACTAAAGCAGGCAGTACTGGTGATTCTTTAAGGAAAAGAACCTATTGCTTGTTTTTTTTTTTTTTTTCAAAAGGATGCTACATTTGTTGTTATAAAGTGGCTACAAAGGTCTTAAAAACCAGTTGTGTGTTTTTTAAGTTGCCTTGAAACTGTTGCTCATGTGCATTTCAACACTGTGTGTGCCAGTCAGTCAGTCAGTATTCACTGTTCAAATGCTACTCAGCTGTCTTCTCCAGCTGAAATGATGGTGTAATGAGCCATCCTCCGGCAGCTGTTTAGGCAGGAAAATGATCAAGTTGACCAGGCAGGGAAAGAGATACTGTGCATATGTCATGTGGGTCTTTTCTTGCCTTCTGCCCTGGTGTGGTTTAGCTAATGTTCCTTCTTGGACTGACATTTCTTCAAGGATGTTTATCCTGGATCGCTGGGCATTTGTGGTGGCTGAGTCGGTTAAAGTCGTGAGCTCACTCTCCGTGTCTGCTCTGATTTGTCTTTCTTTTGTTTTCTTTCAGACCTTGGAATAAGTGACCTGTGAATAGAGTCACACTGGGGATTTTCTAAAGGACATCCTCGCTTCTGTAAGAGTGTATGGACATCTGACATTGGGAAGCCCAGCAGGTATGCCAAGATAAATTCATATCTTCTTGTAATTTTGGATGTTGTTGTCTTTTTATCTTAGTTCTTAAGTCAGACTGGATTAGAAGGTTAGTTTTGAATAAAAAATACATCTGATTAAATAGCAGCCTATATACGTGTCTATGTCCATACAGAATGTATCCACCCATTATTTAAAGGTGATTTACAATATGAAGCTATAACAGATATTGAACATTTATAAAACAAGGCTAAAAAGCAATAGAAATAGTGCATGTAAGTCACAGGTGAAGTAAAAGCAAGTCATATTTTAAAGTGAATATTCAGTTAGCAAGCCTGATGTCACTGGGCCATCTGTTCCAGTGTTTGGGCCCCCTGACAGTGAAAGCCCAATTACCTCCAGTTTATAATAAATCACAGATAATTAACATGTTTGTTTTCCTCAACTTGCGTTTAAATTTGATTTTCAGCATTGCACAGTCTAGAATTTATCACAACCCGTGTGGTAAATGGTTCAGTTGAGATATTAGTAACTATACAATTAGTATGGTGAGCACTGTGCAGTAGTAGATGATGCATGTAAAATTTCTCTTTAACGGTTAGACTCTGCACCACCATGTCCACATTTTTGGAAAAGCACTGCAGCAAGTGGGAAGAAAGAAAAGGTTTTGTCGGTGCTGCTCACTGAGATTTTTCTGTTTTCTGAAATTATAGACGTGTATATGCCTTCCAGGCTTCTGTCTTAAATAGCTTCACTAACCACAGCATGAAAACCGTATTCTGTCACATTTAAAGAACAACCTGATAAAATGAAGTTTGCCCATGGTATTTTCCTGAAAAGGGTGTGCATGTTCTAAGAGTCGTAAGAGGATGGTGTCATGACAGTTGCTCTGATGATGATTTGAGCAATTATATGAGTGAAGGTGAGGAGATATCGAGGATACGACCTTCCTATTAATTTGTTTTTGTAAGATTTTGTGCTGCTCCTTATGGTCACCAAGCTATGCTAAGTCGAGTAGCTTTTAGACATAACTAAAGACAAGAGATCAAAACAGGGAATAATAAGCACATCCTGCTTCGTGGACAGGCCTGCCTTATGAAATGCCAGTCTTACCTAAGTAATTATATTTTGTCAAAAAAAGGAACAAAAAGAAAAAAAAGTTTATCTCACTGAATCATCGGCCTCGACATTGCTTTCCAATGCTTACAGGCATCAAAGTGTCATTTTCTTCCCAAAGGGCAGAGATGACACAGAATGACTTGCAGGGTGTATCTAGTCAACATGCTTAAATGCCTGCCCTCAAATGCCAATGCTGCGTGTTTCTGGTTAAACCTAATGGGTCTGGTTAAGTTTTCCACCATTTGCCTTTCATGTCACTTTTTCAATAAATGCACCAAGGGAAGATGTGGCAAGAAAGACTGGGACTGGTTGGAAATTAATGTGATCACGTCGGGGAAGGAACTGTGCTGAACGACGTGTGGAAATAAAATGTGTCTCCCTGAACTCCCTTGCTGCCGTGAGGCATAACACAATTAGACTTTAGATTGTTTTTTCCTCTCCCTCTGCCCATCTGATTTCTGCTCTTGCCAGGCTATTCTCTTTCATCTGCTTTATTTCTCTGTATTGTCATAATGTAGCAGACCCTGAGTGCTCTCACAGATCACTGGTACAGCTTATCAGTGAAGTGGTGCCGCTTCAAATTGGGTCCCTTAATTTAGTCTCTCTACATTCATTCTCAGGATTACACTTTCAGGGGAAAAGGCCGTAGTGGTGGAGAGGAAAGATAAACATAGTCTAGGTAGAACAATCTAGACTAGTACAAGGAAATCTCATGCAGAGTTTAGGAACAGCGGCAAGTAAGAAAAGTGTGTTTGCAGTTCTGAGCGTTGAAGCAGCTCCTTGCTTTTGGAAACATCAGTGTTGGAAAGATTAGTAAGGGGCAGGTTGACGTCAGATACAAAAAAACACAAAAACTCCCCACCCTGGGAGTTTTTGTGTTTCTCTTAAAGACCATTTTACACACATGATAAGCTGTTCATACAATGAAAAGACCAAAACAGAAGCTTAACTAACATAGTACATAGTAAGTAATTAACCTCACTTAGTTATTGTAGATTTATTACCCAGTTTTGTTTCTGTCAGAGAACTTTTCATCACTCAAATAACTATTCATAATCACAGAGCATATGTTTGCACACATGCAGGACATGTAACATAGCCCTCTATTTAAAGGTGCTGCCTTGTCCCCCTCTAAAGCTTGTGTCCCAATGAATTTACATGTGCATGGTGGTGATGGTCATAATACATGAGCATATTCGTGAGATGGTAATAATGGTCAGTTATTATGTATATTCAGAAAAAAAGCCATTCAGTGTGCCCTCCTTGAAGAAGAAATAGCTGCTAATGGTGCACTTATAAGTCCTCCTATCCAATATAATAAGTAGATTTTAAGACGATACATTCCAGGAATTATCCACATGCAGGTTTTTGTGTAGCAAGGATAAAGCAATTACAGTGGAAACTTTCAGAGAATTGTGCAGCAACCTTGATGATGCTGCCGTATTATATACTGTATAATATATGGACAGTATAGGTTTGAAGGACAGGAGAGGCCAGCATGATCTCATGAGAAAAGAAAAAAATAACTATTTTTTATACTGAAGAACTGAGAGAATACATTATTCTTTCCCACCATTTCACCTATACCCTGCTTCTTACCTCTGCCAAATATGTCTGTTGCTTAAACATGGTGAGTTTCAGAAACCTGAAAATGCTGTGTCTGTGTCATGCTGTTGGATATGGTACTTCTATAGAGGATTGTAAGTCTTAAGTCTCCAGCTTGTAAGCTGCTTTACAGAGTCTGTGCTTATTTCACTAAATATTTTGAAACAGCTCTTCTGTGTGGATCCATGATACAAATTATATTCAGTCAGAGTTATAATTATTGTAATTACTAAAAATAACAAAGGAATAGGAATTAGACCATATATACATACTAATACAAAATATGACATATGGGGCACAACAGTGCCTACAGTACCTCACATATGTTTCAAAGGAGCAGTGCAAGATAAACCATAGAGATATACTGAGTATTCATTTTGTTTTCATTATAAGCATTGAAGTAGAATGACATACAGTATAGTTGCAGCCATGAAGGGAGTCCAACAGAGTACTTAACCAGTGTGCCTGTCAATTTAACTGAATTTAATGAGGCTGTTTACCTACTGTCTGGCTCTTGCATTAGAATATGCTCCATTTTCTGACTTGCTGTCAGATGAAGGTTTCATGCGCTTTTTTCAACTTACCCAGAGCAACTGTCTCCAAATTTACATTTCAAATTGTTTTTTAGGCATTTCTCATAGATGTGAGAGTTGCAACAATATTCATCTGTGTCCACACTTTACTGGAACGAACGTAAAGGCATGATTAAGCCATTAAGGCCACATCTGCCAGCCTAATTCCTTTTTAATTTGCAGAAAACTCTGCTGTATATTGGCTACAGTGGATGTGACATTTTAATTAAGCAAGGGCTGTAAAAATGATTACCACGAGGTTGCAGAGGGCTACTGTTCATATCACTGTGGAGAATAGTAACCAGAGGTCCACACTGGCGACCACTGCCAACCCAACACACCCAGAAATCACACTGACCTCCCTACGATCATCACAGCAATCTGTAGAGAGGTAGAGACAAGTGAAATTCAGCTTCCTCTGTTGAGGACGAATACATTGTTTTCATACTAGTAAAACCAGTGTTATTCTATAGAATATTTGGACTTTACAGCCAAGCTTATTACATCAGTATATTTAAATCTATTTAAAGCCTTTAGTCCACGTTAAATCCCTCTTGAGATTTTCTTTTTTTAATACTGCCCTTGGCATAAACACTGGGACTGGAAATAGAACTCTCAGATTAATTTGACACAAAGAAAACCAACTTGAAATACTAAAGCACAGGCAGAAGCCATGAATGGTGATGATAAATGCTGTATAGACAGTGGGATCCAAAACTCTGAGACCACGTTGAAAATCTCCAATATTTTCACATAAAGCTAGAAACAATCAGAAGGTTTGAGGTTTCACAAACGTTTAAAAACCCAAGAAGCTTCTGCACCATTTCTAGGTTAGGAAACAGTTTTAAGCAAATTTGGGGAATTCACTAGCTTAACCCCTTTTACGCAAGGGGTCAGATTTCCTTGAGTTGTATCCCGTCCATTCAAGCACGTGTTCAGATGACACTCAGGTAGATTTGATCTACTCATCAGAGGCTTGTTCAAGTAACTCAGCTTGGAGCCAGTGTTCATGGGTTATAAATAAGGCTGTGACTCAAGTTTCCTGCTGGTCACTGCTCCCACAGTAGCTTTGTGATTGTGGGAAAATGGCATCAGAACTAAGTGAATGTGTCAGAAGTCAAATTGTTATTCAAAACAAAGAGGTGCTTTCTCAGCATCAAATCATGGCTAGACAAAATGTTTCTAAGGGGGTGGTGCATAAAACGCTGAAATGCTTTGCAGAAGCTGGATCAGTTGTATCCAAAGCTCGATCAGGCCGACCAAAAGTGACCTGACCATCAGAAGATCAATACATCAAACTCAGTTCCCTGAAAGATCAAAAAGAAACTTCATCACAGATACAGAATTTGCTTAATAAAGAACGCAAGACTCCAGTCAGCAAAAGTACGTCCAAAGAAGGCTGTCTTTAGTGGTCTCAGAAGATGAATAGCAGTTTCTATACTACTTGGAGGGCAAACAAGGCCAAATGCTCGGGGTGGGCTAAGAAACACCAGCATTTCACAGTGGGTGAGAGAGAGTGATACCACAGTGTATCAAACTGACAGTGAAACATGGTGATGTGATGGGAATATTCAACTCTGGTGGTGTTTTGCCTCCTCTGGTGCGGGACCTGCACCAAACTGGCAACACCCTGCCTGAGGAGAAGCACCACTCCATTCTTCAGAGACATGCTGTGCCCTCTGATTTGAAGGATTCATGGAGAAAGATTCATGCTGCAGCACAATAATGACTCCAAACACACCTCAAAGCTCTACAAGAACCAGTTGAAGACCAAAGCAGAACAAGGAGTCCTGACTGTCTTGGACTTTATTCCACAGTCACTTGACCTCATCCCAGTTGAACATTTGTGGGGGCACTTGAAGACTGAGAAGGCCAGTCATTCTGTGACACCACACATCATGGAGAGAAGACTGGTCATCAGGTTTCACACAAACATATGCAGTCTATGCCAGCAGGAGTGTATTCTGTCGTTAAAACAAAACGGGGACAAACCAAATACTCTTAAAATTTTCTGAAATTCAAAATCAAGGATAAATTTGACATGTGTATCTGTGGTTTATTTCCCATCAAAATACAGGAGGAGTCATCAGCCTGTTTAATTTTGTAGAAGCAATGAGAGCGTCAGAATATCTGGATGCTTTTGTGTTTCATGACTCTCAGCATACTAGACACAGAAATAATTATCGTATTGATTGTAATGTACAATGTGTTTCTGAAATCAAATGTGTCATATTCAAATGTATGTCAATATTATTAATCTCAGCCGGAGTCCATTAGTCGTCCTCAGAGAGTTGCTGGTTTGAATCTTCTGGGTTTGCTGCTACTCTATGAGCTGGCACAGTGAATGATTTCCTCTCGCCCTTCAGCACCTTGTGTCTGCAGTGAAGCTGTTCAATAATACAAGGAGGAAGAGTGTGACTGTGCTGAGCTGCTCTCCAGTACATACACTGTACTGTAACTGTGACAAAAGGATTTTGAAGCATAGCATTGATGCAACACATTTTAATATATAAATCCCTATCCTGATGTAATGTTTACACTCAGTGAGTGCATCTATAGAAAGCAGTTTAGCTTCAGAACTTTAAAGATCTTAAAAATATAGAGAATATTTACAGCTTTATGTTTACTAGTTGAAGTTAAGTGAATATAATTTTTCCTGACAGTAGGCTTCATGAATATTTATGTGCAGCTGAGGAACTACTTTGGTTCACAGTGTACTCTCTCCACAGCTTTCACACACAGCACCACCTTAGCACATGACTTGACAGTGTAATGACGCATTATTATAATGTCTTTATAATGGTAGAAATTTTCTACTGACATTCAACAGAATCTCATGAATTGGTTTGATAAAATTTCTGTGTACTAGAAAGATGGAAATATCAGACACAATTCAGACAGCAGAAGCACTGAGCATTGGTAGCATGCAATTATAATCAACTGGGGGATTTTAGGATTTTTGCAAAACATTCTGCGCACACTCTTGTCAAAGCACAGTTTGACTGGTATAGTGAGTGGGATGTGACAGACAAACAAAAGAGGGTGAGGACTGTCTGAAAGCGGTGATGTGTTAGTAGAGTTGTCTGTTCTGACTAATGTTGCAAAGCCAGAGGAAAGCAGTCAGCACTGTGGACAGCTCTGCTCCGTGTTCTCTGTGTTCTCCTCAGGACCTTGGACAGTTCCCTGTGGATCTGACCACAGTCACAGACAGTTTATCTATAGTGTATCTACTGGACAAAAACCGCTGTGTTTCTCTTTTTCATTTTGGTCGTCATACTTACTAATTTAGAAAACTGGCAGTTGCAAATGAGCAGGAATTCCAAGTAATCCGAGGCCCGTCTTATGAACTGAGATTAATGGGTCAGTGAACTAACTTTATGCTTAACTGGTTTAGCTGGCTTTTTGGACTCATGAACTCACTTTCAAGTGAGGTAACCATGGCGACCTATTACTAAACTGTTCCAGAGGCTACGAAGTTCTGTCTACTGGCCAATTGCTTGTCTGAAGATATGTTACAGTAAGAGCCCAAAATGGACAAATGCACCTAGAAATATAACAAGCACGTATGCCACCATTGACTGGTTTAATGTAAAGTACTGCTTTCATATTTCATTTTTGCAGCCCCGATGAGCATCAGGTCAACATTATGAATAGAAAATCTTTTTATAGCCTCAGTGTGACTGCATAATATTTCATCTTACCCTGAACTGCCTCATCTGAAGCTGTTCATGTTACATGTGACTGCCTATTTATTGCAAGTTACACCCCTACACTGTGAATGCAGTCATACCTTTATTGGAACGTTCATGAAGCTGAAAGAACACTGAACATAAAAAGCACTGTGAGACTGGTTATCCACAATAACCTGCGTTAAGACTAATGAAGCTCGTGAAAGGCTTGGTGTGACAGGTTGCTGGATTAATTTGGTTTTGTTGCTGTTGTTTTTCTGCTGACAGTTCACACACAAAGGTAAATTAAATGTCAACTTCCTTATATCAGTGTATAGTTAGTGTAGAATAGTAGAATTTGAGTGACAGCATAAGAAACCAGGTCACTGCATTTTTTTCTTTCACAAAAGCTTTACATGTTTTTGCTTCCCTTGTCTGTATATCAAAATGATTATCCTTTTTCACACAGTCAGAACCTTACCATGGATTTACTGAGTCATGCTGTGTCCAGTGTAGAAGCTAATGGAATCTCTTTGCATTACATGAAAATGTTTTCACCGAAGTGCACTGGGACAAAAGGTCAAGAAGCAAGATATGTATTTCCAGGTTTTTTAAAGCTTGAAAACACACATCCTGGGGGAAAATGTTACGAGGTTTCAAAAGTAAATGTGTTTCAGATTTACTCTACCATTTCCTAAGATTTTTAAAGGGAATGTAGCTTGAATGTCTTCTTCTGATTTTTTTATTGTGAGAAAAGATACAGTTCGCTATCCATCTTTATTTTGATTTGGATTAATGAAGGGTTTGAGAAAGCTTTCTGACTGAGATTATACAAATAACACCTGTGCAAAATTTCCTCTTCTCCTGTTTTTATTATTTCCTGTGAAATGTTTACATCCACTGATGTATTTCCTACATTCAGGTGCTTTTGATGTCCTGCAGAAAACACTAACAAGACACAGTGTTTTGAAGTCAGCCATTAGATGTCTTAATCTTGCAGCTAATTTACCTTGTTATATTTGGACTTATTTCACTTCTCCCAAATCCCCATCTGCAATGTTTCTCACTGTTTTTGAAAAGAGAGAATAAAAGTTGTGCAAAACGGAACTGCTTTTGTTACAGCTGTTATAATTATCATTATCGCATATCTAAATAAATTGTACAGGTATCCATGTAGATATCCATCATTACTTGCGATGAAAACTGAGACTCACTGAGACTTGACAGGATTGCTTCTGCCTTCAGAGCAGCTCATTTTAAGCTTTACCCAGTGACACCAGCTGTTTTCCTTTTAATTCACTGGTTAATAAATTGCATATGTGTATTATCATACTTAAACCTGGTCTTTAGCAGACTTTCAGATAATTGACCAGACAGTTTAGTGAACACCCTGTTTCCTTGCCTGCATTATGTAGATCTAAAGATCTTAAAGCAAACTGTGGAAGTGGAACTGTTTATGGATTCTGAAGATGGTGAATGTGCATTTCCATTGACTGACCAACAACCAGAGCCAGCATCACCGTGTTCTGTCCTCTTCGTCTTCACCGCAGAAGGCCGTTTTCACACCTGCCAGGGCTTTTTTTTTTTGTTTTTTTTGGATAAATGTTATTCACACAGCTTTTTTCCCTCCCTTTCCATTGCTGGATCTCTCTGTGCATTTCAGATGCTCTTAACCTGCCTTATTACTGGGAAGACAGTGCATTTAGGCGGCTATTACCTTGTGCCCGTGTGTGACTGGAGTACCAAAGAGACCTTTCATTGCCTGCCTCTTGATTAGAAATACATTTTAATTCTCCTGTAATGATTATGTAAGTTCATTACTTGACATGTTCTACAATGGTTTCTTAATTGTTGATGACATTGCTGCTGGAGATTGAGCATAAAAGCAATAACTGTGGTTGCCCAACACATTGTTATTCATGCTGGATTGTGTGGAAATGTATATAGGTTGTTATATTGAGGTTGTATTTCTTTCTGTATCTCTTTCCCACTGTGACTACTCTGTGCTACTTTGCTGGACTAATTCACTAAATCTTCACCACTTTCAAAAACTAATTGTTACTGGATTTTTGTGGATTTGGGGAATATGTGGAATTATTGTGTCTGTCAAATTACAATCCATTGAGATACTAAGAAGCAGAAAGGTAGAGATATTTTCCATTGTCACTTTGGTTAGGATAGGCACTGATAAGACTGTCAGAGCAACACGTTCTATGAATAGTTGACTGAATGCTATTTCTGTGCATACTGGGAAATCAAAATAACTTTAGTAGATAGTTATAGTAGTACTGAAGCTGAAACCATTAGTCCATTTGTAGGATCAATCAAATGACCAAAAAATTACTCGACAGTAATTTTGATGATCAACAGCACTTTACTGGTTCCAGCTTTTCAAATGTGACTATTTGCTGGGTTTCATAGTCATCTGTGATAATATGTTGAATATCTCTGGTCTTTTAATTGGACAAAACGAGCAATATGAAGACAGTTTTCTCTTACAGACCACTTGATTAAAGCAATAAACACATAAATACTGATGATGATGAAAATAATCATTAGTTGCTGCTTTAGTAAATACAGGTCGTTAAATTGAGAGAATTACATTACCGCAATCTCTGATACAAAGATGGCCATTAGACCATTTAACATTATTTGTCCTACTTCAGATCGTGTATAAGTCTAAAATTGTGTTGATAGTTTTAAGAGTACAGTCATGTCAGTAGTGTTTGGTATATGCTGTCATGTTTTTTTCAGAATGCCCCTTTGGCATATTAAATAATTTATCTTTGCAGTTCCTTTGGCTGATGCACCTGCAGTGAAGATAGGCCTCTTTGGGTGTTTCTGATGTTGCTTAGAGATCTCACATGCCATAGCACTGATTGCCAACCCTTCTTTATATCTGACAAGCACTACTAATAGGCATTCAACCAAATATGACCCACCTTTGAAGCAGTGTTTGTAATTGTGATTAAGGCTGTTAAATGCTCTATTCCATGAGGTGTTGACATTATTTTATGGGCCCCCTGTGTACTTGCATCAGTTTACTGTAGCTAATGGGGGTATGCACTGGCTGCCAGGAAATTTAAAAATAAAAGAAAGGTTACACATTGAATACGTTGTATTCCAGTCAGTTCCAGCTAGTATAGTGCCTGGTTCTGTCCCCTACTGTGGCCTTTTCCCCATGGGTTAGTCAGAGCGTTGCAGTAGACAAATGGTGAAGATGAGATGGGCCCCTTTGCAAGGAAAAACCATTCAGTCTCTTCTTATTGTGACTCTTTTGAGTGCCCCTTTAGCAAGAGCTTATATCTTAAACTGTCTGCTCAATAACTCAATTCTACTCTTATCTCGGGCACAAGGAAGAGATTTAGAGTGAGGTGGGAGAGCTTTCTCTCGTTCGCTGTAGGATGTATCCCACAGGCCAGACTGTAAAGAAATACAGTGCACCCCCATTAGTGATGTCTTTGAGAGATTACATGAAGATGGGCGTTAATAACATGGCACTGCATGTGACAGTGAGTGGATGGTTTATTGACAGGTGCTACAGAGGCATTTGCAGCTCAAGGTGGTGGTGAGAAATTGTTCACAGATAGGAATCCATGGTGAGTTTATAAATGGAAGAGATGGGTCTGTTTGCTGCATTGATTTTCTTACTTTTGCCATAAATACGAGCATGGTCTGGTTTCAACAATTACTGGAATAAAGGAAAGTGGGTACGAGTATACATGCAATGTCAGGAGTATTCTCTTATTTAGTTTTTTGTTTATTTTTTCATGCGCAGTAGCTGAGTGGGAGTGGCACACTTCACATGAACATGCTTTGATCTAAACCATTCCATTGTAGCTCTGGCTGTTTAGCGTCGTTGTCGTGCTGGAAGGTGAACCTCTGCCCCAGTCTCAAGTCTTTTGTAGCCTCTAACAGGTTTTCTTCCAGGATTGCCCTGTATTTAGCTCCATCCATCTTCCCATGAACTCTGACCAGCTTCCCTGTCCCCGCTGAAGAAAAGCATCCCCACAGCATGATGCTGCCACCACCATGTTTCACGGTGGGGATGGTGTGTTCAGGCTGATGTGCAGTTTTAGGTTTCCGCCACACATAGCGCTTTGCATGTAGGCCAAAAAGTTTAGTTTTCTGACCACAGCACCTTCTTCCACTGTTTCCTGTGTCCCCTACATGGCTTGTGGCAAACTGCTAACGGGACTTCTTATTGCTTTCTTTCAACAATGGCTTTCTTCTTGCCACTCTTCCATAGAAGCCATATTTGTGGAGTGCGCGACAAATTGTTGTCCTGTGGACAGATTCTCCCACCTGAGCTGTGGATCTCTGCAGATCTCTACAGAGTTACCATGGGCCTCTTGGCTGCATCTCTGATTATTGCTCTCCTTGTCCGGCCTGTGAGTTTAGGTGGACGTCCATGTCTTGGTAGGTTTGCAGTTGTGTCATACGCTTTCCATTTTCGAATGATGGATTGAACAGTGCTCCGTGAGATGTTCAAAACTTGGGATATGCTTAAATAACCTAACCCTGCTTTAAACTTGTCCACAACTTTATCCCTGACCTGTCTGGTGTGTTCCTTAGTCTTCATGATGCTGTTTGTTCAATAATGTTCTCTAACAAAGTATCATTTTTCTTCCACTTCTCAATTATGCGCCACTTTGTGTTGGTCTAGCACATAAAATAAAATTTTAAACATTTAAGTGTGTTGTAATGTGACAAATTACTGTCAACCTCTGTTGAAATGTTGTGGTTACAGGTTCACCTGCCTCATTTAAAACATTTGCTGTTGAGTTGCTCTTATATGCCACCAAGTTCTAACTGTCAGTATCTACATAATTTGTGTGAAACGCTTGATAGAGTATGTGATGTGAATAGAGAAATTTATTTCCTGGGAGACCTGAACATTAATTTTCTTTCATCAAGCTGTCCCTTGAAAAAGAAACTTTGCACGGTAACCAGTGCCTGCAATCTGATTAAGGTCATTAATCAACCTACCAGGGTGTTTATGAACAGAACAGGAATCATATCGTCCGTGTGCATTGATCACATTTACACTAATGCTGTAGAACTTTGTTCCAAAGCTGTATCTGTTCCCAGTGGATTTTGCTTTCATAATCTAGTAGCTATAATCAAGAAAGCCAAAGTTGAAAAGGTTTTTACTGTAACTCGTATGTGCCGTCATGATGTCGACCCACTACATGCACACACATCTCCAGGTTCCATTTTGTGAAATAGATAAATCCATAAAATATTGCAAACTACTTGTTTTGAAACCTGCAAAGTGAATAAATGAAGTAATACTAAAGACAACTACAATAAAAATAATAATTATTTTTAAAATTGTGTAATAACCCAGTATTCACTTGCCATATTGACAGCCTTTTACAGAGATGCAGCATATTTAGAGGAAAAACAAACAAACATGCTTTTTGGATATCACTGTTGTCATTGTTTGTAGAAAAAACAAAAACATTTCAAATCATCTCAGCTCCAGAGATTTCCTCTCTTGTGAAGACACAAAGCATCACTTCAGCGACAGGACACAGTGATGTGATTAGGTATTCTTGGGGAAAAAAAAACAAAACATGTTTACACTAATCCATCCCGACACCAGATATTTGTGCTGCGATTTTCCTCAGTTCTTCCTTCATTTGAAGTTTTTCTGTGCCTCGCCCTGTTCTCAATTTATTCCCCCATTTATTTATTTATTTAGTCAATTTCCCTGTATTTATATGTCTGGAATTTGTATGAGACACATTATTTGCATTAGTGGCTGTGCAGAATAAAAATTGAACTCCATTTTCTGGCTGGTCTCTCTCACCCTTGTTTGTTCCCTGCCCTTTATTTCTTTTGCTCCCTATTTGACATTATTTGGCCAACTTGTTTGTTGTCATACCCAGTTTGTTCAACTCTGTGTTTGCCTCCCTTTATATTTGTCTTAATGTTTACAGAGAGCAAAGATGTATTTGTTCTTTCTTGTTTGCTTTTGCTGTTTTAGTGAGGAGGTTTTTGCTGCTCCACTTGTAGAGACCAAACCAGAGAGAGAGGCTGTGCACTGTTAAACATTTTCACCCTCTTATGTATGGAACTCCACTGAGAGACTCATATTTCCTTAAGAAATATATGAACTCTTAGCTCTTCTACAGAAAGTTGTGCACAGTAACATGGATGTGCAGTCCCATCCAGTCCAGCAGTTCTGCATTAAATACTACTTTTGTTGAGCATATATGGTCCAGTTTTTGTAGAAAATGCGACTGTGTTTATCCAACACTGGCACCTGTAGATTCTAATAATGTGTCTACCTAAAACCTGTCCATTATCAATTATTTAATTGATTGGTTCTTCTAGCCTACAACTTTTCAGAATACTGTGGATGAATAACCAGCACAAGTTCTGAAAGCCAAAGGTGTCCTTTTCATATTGTTTGCTTTGTTAAACTAACAGCCACAAACCAAAATACTATTATTCAGTTCACAATGATACAAAACACAGAAAATTAAAATTAAAATTGAGAAGGTGTACGTTTGGCATGTGTGGAGTTTTGCAGACTGATTTTATAAGTGACTAATTATTTCAGTTCTAGCGCTCCTTTTAGGCATCTTGTGGATTCATTTTGTGGATTCTACCTCATCTCCGTTGAGATGAAAGTTATCTTGAAAAGCAGTTGAAAGGTCACTTGATATATAATGAGTTTTTGTTTACCTTTTGGATGTTTTGAGATTTTGACTGCTCCTTGGCTCGTAAATCTAAAAATTTACAGCTCTAAAGTGAAGTAGTCATTATATTTATAGATCTGTCAAATTAATATGTTGGTAAATGTGCACAGGTCAAAAAACTGAATCCAGTTATCAAATTACAAACTACATGAGAGAATATAATGATTTGTATTTTCTTTATGGTGTCCCAGCCCCCTTTGGAGCCACAAAGGTTGAGAGCATACTAAGCAAAATGTTGTTGTGCGAGGAGTAAAACCAGAGAGGGTTTATCCTCTTCTGAACTAACAAAGAGGTCATGTTTGTATAAAAAACCTCTGTGTGTGGGAGGAGGAGGCATCACAAGAAGTCAGAAATGCCAGACCTCTGTGGTAATAAGAGAAAGCTCTGAGGTGGCAATGACCAGTCTGACATCCACCATACTTCCTCGACCTTTGACTTTATGCAATCTTTCTGTGTCCAAGCAAACATCTGGGTCGTGGAAATACAAATGTCAAGTATTTCCGCATGAGAATAGTTGTGATTTGGGCCCTGGGGACAAACAGAGGCCCTTTGTCTCTTTTTCTCTCAGCTTTCCCTCACTTTCTGATCTCTCATTCCCCCATTTTCTTATTCCTCTGTCTTTTTCATGACTTTGTCTCTTTCCGTCTCGCTTTTTCTCCTCCTTCCTCCGTGTCTCTGTGCTGTGGCACACAGGACCTGTCCACTTGTTTGAGCAGAGCGTTGTGGTAATGTTGTGTGGCAGTTGCTGAGGACAATGACCGCGGGGTGTTTTGTGATGTAATGATCCCTGCCATCGCCTCACACCCCCCTCTGGTCAGTTAAGGGGAGAAAGGGATGCACAGTAAAGGGCCAAGCACAATCACGCATAAGGTGTAGCGGTACTGGGAAGCAGTATGCAAACATGGCCATACACTGGTCAGTTGCTGGCTCAGATATTGGACAGGAAAATTATCTGGTGAAGTATACGGGCTCTCCCTTTCGCAGAAGTGAAGAAGAAGAACTCAGCTCCCAGATGCTCAAGTGAAGCTGCTTAGTGTTGAGCTGTAAAAGACGGAGGCTGCTCTGTGAAGCTCTCATGTGTAAATGTGTTTAAGCGTATGACTGTGAAGGAAGGCTATACTGGAAAAGGGCATGCATGCTCACCAAATGTTTTCTTGTTAATTAAATGTCACATTGGCTTTTTTTCGTGAAGCGGCATGGCAGAAAAGAGAATTTGATAACACAGTATGTCAGCATTGCTTTTGCCTGTAGAATCTTTTAAAGTTTCCAGAAAGCAAATGAGCACAACAAAAATACTGTTCTACTAAGGACACGTGTTTTAACTTTTTGTTTAAGAGAATCCACAAACAGACAGCTGAGCTGGAAAGATCTTGATCTTTCACTTAGTGATTGAGAACATGGATGAATTAATAGTGAAAATAATAATTTATTGTTAGTTCATATCTTCATATGTTCATACCAGTTTTTTTTTAAATGTGTCTTTTGTAGGAAGGTAGAAATGGATATTCAGGCTTAATTTCTTTGCAGCAAGTGCTTGTGCTCCCTTCAGTGATTTTCATCCATACACTGTTGTCACTCTTTCATGCAGATGTCATTGTTGTCCTTGAAGCATTGGTGAACACCTCCATTTTGATGGCAAAAGTATTACACAAATATACCAGGAACTGGAACGGCAGTAAACAAGTGTGAAAGCAGACCAGTGGATTTGGAGGGGGACAGATGACCTCAGGATCACACATAAACAAACAAACCCAGTGTGAAAACCGTCTAAGAAGCTGTTGTTGGTTTGTTTGCGGGCAAAGATTCTGCTGCGTCTCAGTAGCTTGATGTTGTCTAGTGGCCAATAGCTATTGATTCATGTTGCATTTGGCTTTGTTTTGTCTCTAATTCAGCATGTCTGCTATCATCTGCTGAATATATTGCAGATAGGTTGTGAAGGTGGAAGTGTGTTTAGTAATCTGACTGGCTGTTCTCAGCACAGCCAGAGGTTCATTTCAACTGCCAACACAATAAAACCTTTGAAAATGCACAACTGGAAAAGAAAAGCCACAGAAACATATGTATAGACCTGATGTTTGTAAGCAGTCAGTCTGCACAGTCATAAAAAATGTGCAGATTGCAATTGTCATCCATATCTTACTTGCTCAACTAACAGCTGACTTTAATGATACTCCAAAAACTAATTTATAATAGATGGTAAAAGGAACAGAGCACAATTCATCTGTTTTCCAACTAGGTTACATTAAAATATTGCCATTCACAGTTCCATATTCAGATGTGAGATAAAAAGAAAGCTACAGATTTAGAGGCAGTAGACACTGGTAATGACTAGAGAAGGGAATGCATTTCTGTGGGACAGCCAGATAAAATTGGTTCTTTTTTTTATTGGTCGCGACATATTGAGGCCATCAAATTCCACAAAAGTATTATTTCAGAAGGGCGTGTCCCTTTTATCAGAATGGAAACCCACAAAACACCAAGTAGACCAAAATTTAGACTGGAATCGGATGTTCCTAGAAACCTTCAATCTGTAAGAGCGCAAAGTTGTCATAGAGAAACATGACTGAGAACAAGGCTTAGTGAATTGAGCCAACATGACAGTCCTCTCTGGAGGACACAGCAGACCTACATATTCCAATCAAAATCTGTTCAAACCGAAACACAACTAATAGGAGGAAAATTGTCAGTAATTAAAATGTACATCAGAACTTCTTGTCGAAAATACGCCACAGGCTGCTCTTCCATCTGTTAATTACTCTATGAGTGGCTTGTTAAGTGAGTGCCTTGGCAATATGCTCATTTCAAATACGTTCTACTGATGAGCATGACTTCAATGATGAGGTTTAGATTTGTGTTTGTTAAAGCCACATTTGATAAATTTCTCTAGATACATCCCATCTCTCTCTATATAGAGGCTCTATGTTTAATAAAATATGAACAACACTTAACAACAGGTCTGTAAATGCTTCTTCAATGCCTCTTCCCCCCCACCTCTTCATTTTTATATTGCAAAGCAAAATAGTTATTCCTTTTTCCACATATTTGTTTTGTTACAATACATTAATACTAATATATTTTTATATGTGCAATTATAAAATTCTACACAGCCCTTGCATGCCAGGTTTGCATAGATGGGTTTGTATTTCTTTCAGTCTGCTTGGTTAAATTTGGGTTTAGAAGATCCATCACATCACTACTAAATGTGTCATCTGCACAAATGTGATTCCATTATTCTGCAACTGCATGTGTCAGGAAAGAAATGATATTGTAACATTCTTCACTGCACAAACATCATCCTGAGTTTGGATTGATGATGCCGTGTTTTTTATATTAATTATCAAATCTTGACAACTATTATCTTCATGCTCCATCTTCATGTTCACTAAGGGAGACTTCCTCATCCATCATAGTGTCAGCATCTTGCTGAGTCAAAGCTCCCAGAGCAACTTATCATTGTCCCTGTTCTGCTGGCATTCCTGTGTCATGGCAAACAATCAAAATCCCTCAAGACAGTTTTATATTCTAATGCTCTATGAAAGGTGGTCATTCATTGAACTTAAAATTGGTGTGAGGCTCATGTTCAGTGGTCCGAAGAGACACTGTTTAAATAGGCATTTTCCCTTCTCCAGAATCTGCTGTATGTAGATGCTGAGAAAAATATTATATTTTTTTATTTAAATTAAAGGCAGCAACAAACTCATTCTTCCACGCTGCCCAACAGAGCAACACAGGAAATCATTCCCGCCTGTTGCTATCAAACTATATAATTCCGAACTCTAAAAACTCACATGTATACTGTGTATACGTCATTTTAAACCTCATGTACATATGCAAATATAATGATGTTCTTATTTTATTTTTATTTTTTTCTGATATTGGGGTATATCAGATATGGGGGGGGTGTATTGTAGTATTTTTACTTTTATTCAATTTTCTATTTTATTTTTATTTTCACTTTATTTATTTTAGAAACATTTTTTCTCTGTGTACTACGCTGCAATTTCTTCATGTTCAATTGGGAGTTTGTCCGTAACTAAAGAATTTCCCTGCAGGGATTAATAAAGTTTTCAGATTCTGAAAAGAAATAGAAACACTAGTTATTATGTTGTTTATGTTGATAAGAGATTTTTTTTTTAAATATATATTATTTATCTTATTTTTTATATTCTTATTTGGAATAAGTAGGTAGCTATACAATATCGTCTCCTATCTTTGATCATTCGGTCATATAGCAATATGCAGAATCCCTTTTTAAAAAAAATGTAGAATCAATCACTCTCTTTCATCAGCAGCTGCCCGCAGCTACTTTTATTAATTATATGATTGGATATGAAATTTGAAGAAAACAAACAAATTTTCTAAAAAACTAATTTAGCTTTGGAAGGGTCCATTTTTTGTCTAATATGTAGATATATTTTGAATGAATCTGTCTTGTTCTTTGCATTTATACAAATGTCACTCACTTTGAATAGCAGGAGGAACTCTTGGAGGAATTCTTTTGAATTGCAAAATGTTGTAGTTATTAGGGTCAGAACACAGCGGAGTACTTTGCCTTTAAGCCCACAGCATCTGCAAATCAGCTCAAATAGATGTGCTCAGGTTACACAACTGTTCATTATAATGTTGAAGCTGAAGCCAATGGTGTGTTTTCCCATGAAGAACGCCATCACAATGAATTTTGATTGCAATGAATCACCCTCAAAATTAGTTGTTTTTCTCTTCTTGCAAGGGATGTGCTTCCAGCAACACAAGCATGTTTGCGCACTTTCATCTGGCCATCCCTTGCTAAAGTGGGATCGCCCACACATTCCCCTCTCCACTGAAAAATGATTTGATCACTACTGCCAAGTGGAGTCAACACACGAGTGTGGAAATGTATTGCAAGGAGTGGGAGAGATCTGTGTGCAGGCTGAGTCTGCTCGTGATGACTTTATCAGGCCTATGCAAATCGAGAAATTGCCACATTCCAGCAATGAGTGGAATACATTGAGGCGGTGTTATGCAATATAAGGATCCTGAACAAAAATGCTTTGTTTCATTGACTTCATGTCAGACTGTAAACAATGTGAAAAGATTTTTATTTAGCTCACCACTGTGTTCACACAGTATACTATAATTACTGCATATGGTATATACATTATCTTACTGCTCATCAGTCAAAGCTAAAAGTGCAGTTTACATTTATACTGTCTAGTTTTCACCCTCCAGCATTTACTGTATGTTAGTGTGGTCAGTTGGCTTTATGATGTTGTTTTATTTAGCTGTCAGGCTATACTAATTATCAACATTACACTGATCATTGGGATTCTAGTGATTTGGAAGATATGCAAATATAGAAGAAATGGAAACACTATAGGGCTATGACAGTGCAAGAGCGAGAGTAAAACATAAATATCTGCAAAAACGTTTCTTTCTCTTTCTGTCCAGAGTCAAATTTAGGTCAGTCAGTTCAATGAGAGTCTTCACCCCTCTTCTCCTGTCACGTCCTCAAGACTTGAAGCAGCTGAGAATAGCACATTTCCGAAAAGGCATCATCTTTATGTTGTATTTAAATAATTAAATGAGGTATGAGGGGGAAAAAATGTATTGTGAAAATTTAACTCTGTTTTTACACCTGAGCTGTGGCTTTTCACAGAACTCCCACAATCCTTTTAACATAGTCAGGAATAACTATTCTTCACATCATCTTGACAAAAGCAGTGTGGCATCTGGGCTTTTTTTTTTCTCTGTCCTATCTTACTTCTTAGTGTTCCACTGTCAGGGACCCCAAGAGGCAACGAGTCATACACCAGCTCACCTTTCCAGGAACCTGCCTCATTCATTTTTGCATGACTTCCTGCTGGGAGACATCTTATAGACAGCAGACTTGAAGAGAGAGACCCCCAAACACTATTACACACTTCAGCATTCACACTCATGGCAATCTACTGCATGCTGAGAGCAACTGCTTGCTGTTACATGGTGAAAACCATCACTAGAGGCCAGTTTTACATAATTTCATTCAAATATCACACGTAGAACACTAAACCTAGTATGTCATTTGAGCTCAGTTATTAATGTATATACAGTTATTAGCAATGGCTAATCTGAAAGTCAGCAACAACTTGATAGTGCTGAAGCTACCACTAAAACTACCGAAGGACATCATTGACAACTACCATAAAACATAAGCAGTGGAGAGACCTAAGGGGTTACTGTCATGAGTGATATGTCTGTTAGACATGAAATATATTATCTGGCATGTGCATAAGTCCCTCAAGAGAACTGGTGAAATCAACCTACAAATTTACCTGCCTATGAACTAACCTATGAATCTACCTATTTAGTATATTTATCTATTTATTGTCATAACTGTCCATCACTGGTAATATATACTAGCGTCTTGTTTCAGAGGCAGTGATGTACATTAACATAGTTCATATTTTCTTTGTCTTCTATCTCCTAATCTCTTTTGTTTCTCTCTCTCTGTCCCTCTCAGTTGTTATCTTTCACACGCACACATGTACATGTAACATCAAGCATGCAGTATGATCAGATAATTAGCCGGGGCTTCTTGGTGCTTTTGGGGCAGCATGTATACAGCAGTTGTAAATAGACAGATTTAATCTGTTGCCTTCTGGAGATTAATAGCAACCAGTGCAGTTAACCAGATCTAATTGTCATTTAGTTAATTACTATTGGAATCAGCAACAAAGGGCCTTAACGCTGCCGAAACCACCCTCCGTCCGTTGTAAGCCAAGAGTCAGCTGGCTTGTAATGTATGACACTGCACAGAGGAAGTGTAGGGTGTGACTTTAAGCTTTGAGGCACAGTGGGATGTAGAACCACCTCAGGTGTGCTAATGTACTGCTGTCTGCCCACCAAATGAAAAGCATTTTGCTGGTTTAATGGAAAATATTCAGCAACTTGATGCAATTTCAGTGCTTTACATTTTCACACTACTGTCAAATGGTAAAAAGTAAATCCACTGTCTAGTTCTTAAAACTCGTAGGTGTTGTATTGCCGTTGTTCCAATTTGGTGTAACAAGTGTAAGCCACATACCAAGTATACTCTAAATAGTATGTAGTGTAAATTATCTGCATAACATGCTTTGTGACTATTGCAAGTTGTTTACGGTTAATTGTATTACTTCATTTAAAAAGAAAATAAAGCTTTGTAGATGCTGAGGGATCAATTAGCCAAGTAAAGCTGCCACAGCCTTGATCAAATGGATTCAGTCATTTGCATCAGCCATTATGCATTTGGCATTGTTATTTAGGGATTATCTTTCTTTTTGGTGCACTTTAATATGTTACTAATGGCATGCTTCATCAACGGAATCAATACAAAGAGACCCATGGGATGACTTTTAAGCCTTTCGTTGACATGACATGGCTGTACAACAGTGACAATTGCTCACCTCCTGTGTCAACATCAGCAACTTCCAATGCTCATTTGACAAGAATGACTAACGGTGATAAATAACTACAGTTTATCTCACCACAATGTTGACTAACTAGGATAAATAGGTATTATAGATTTTAAAACCTCTGAAAAATCTAAAATTAGATTTCTAACAGGAGACATAAGGCAGTAGTTTGAAAAAGGAAAAGGCTTGCACAAGGGTTTTAAGTCGGGGGCCTTGTGTGAGGCTGCGAGGTCGTATGCTGCTCGTCTGATGTGATTTCTTAATTACCCTTTTTGAATTCATTATTTATTTGCTCTGTTGAACCTGCTTAACCTTGCTGCCCTTCTGCTAAAATGATTTAGGAGGCAATAGGGAGTCAGCAGAGGCCTCTACCTGTGGGAGGACGTCCAAGTCCACTTCACCTCTTTGAAAAGTCATCAAGAGGAATTAATCAAATTTTGAGATATGAAGCAGAAGATATAAATTATACTATATTATCTGTATGATTGCAATGCTTACCATTTTACAGGGGTGTCTCAATAGACAGATTAACAATTAAAATATTTGCTGAAGGTAATATTAAAAAAAATTAATAGCCGAAGTATTTTCAATTTAAGCGTCCAATCCCTTCTCTGTTCTGATATGCAAAGTACCAAATCACTGTTCCCAGACAGTCATCTCATCGTGTCCTCGTTGAGGTCCTGCCTTGACATTTCTGTCATGCACTATGCTGGTACATGTCAAAACAACTCATCACACAATTCATACATGGAAGACAAGCTACATAGTTTTGGCAAAATCCCATTAACATTTGATGGATGGAAAATTCAGTTTTCTAACAGCAATGAAGCACATTATCTAGTCATTAGCTCAAAGTCTATAATAACTGAGAACAGTAATTTTGAGTCATATGAAGGTTGACTTCACCTGTATTATTATAATGTATTTATATAAAGATTGTCCCATTTTGCTGTGAGGTTAACACATGATTCTTTACAAAGATTGCCAGTAGGTTTACATTTCTACTGACACATGAGTATGACTTGAAGTGAAAAAGTCCATTTGGGTTCAGTTTGGGGGCATGCTTTGTTCATATTCACGAATAGTTCTGTTCTGTGTTGTGTTCTCTGTTGGAATCTGAACAAGTGCTATTGTTTCGTTTCCACACGCCATAGGATATGTTTGAAGTTACACTTTTCTTTGCCAGTTTTTGTGCAGCTTGTTGCCACTTTCCATCTTTATACCTGTGATACTAGTTCCTCCAGCCGGTTTCCATCAGAAATAACTGATATCGCTTTGTGTCTTGTCTCTTCGGAAAAAAACGTTGCTAGTTTTTTTTTTAAATAAAACTACTTAACAACAAAATCATTGGGTTTCTTTCAAGGATGTCCAATTGGGTTGTCTTGAATGCATGTGTATTTCAGTAACCTCTGTTAGTTAGAGACATTCACTCTCCTAGGCCACAGTCTGTTGAAAAATTATATGCACTCGTGATTGAATAAAAATGTCTTCTATCAGTCTTGCAGCATCTTAATATCAGAGAAAGCTCTTCCTTAATTATGTCAGATGGGAATTTTAGCTCAGATAACTCTCCAGGATAGTATGTCACCCAGACTGGAGACTGTAGAATGACACTGAGTTTCCAAAAAGAGGGGAGAAATGTGGAAGTGCATTGAAATGAGATAAACCCTGAACATGGAACACCTATCAGCTCCACTCCATTGGGCAAATGTGTCTGTTTACTCCAAGTCCTTGGAGGGCTGCACTTTTGAGTTTGCCAGCTACTGGAACACATCTCATGGTCACATTTGCCTTCCGTTGCCATGGTATTGTAAGCAGAACTAGATAGTAATGATCATTTCTGCACACCTTTAGCATCCAACTCACTCTTGGCAAAATGCATCGAGACAGTGAGAGAGAAACAGCATGCACCAATTTCTGTGTCTGCCTGTCTCAAGGATTGAAGGAGGCATAGCCCAGCAGTTTCCCGATTTTGTGAAAAATTCGCTAGATCCCCATACCCAAAGGCCTGGCATAGTGCAATTATTTATTTATTGTGTTGGGCCTGCTTCCTCATAGATGCTTTGTGAATGATTCATGAGTTAATTCATACAGTAAATAACAAAAGTGAAGCAGTTCGTCCATACATCAGGAGCTTAGCCAAATATTGCACAGCCCCTGTTGCTAACCTCTGAATGGCATATTGATCATAAACGATTTATGAAGCATTTGAAAAGACCTTCATTACGCTTCAGATGCTGAAGTTTTTTAAAGTTGTCATCTAATTTGGAGGCAGAATTACTTTTTTCTGTGTACATCATAAATTTAAAGACAAATTAGCATGAAGAAATAGCCTGCTAAAACTATCCTTTATATTGTGTGGTGAGGACTTTGAAGGAGTTTGAGTCTTCCACTTCTCATTAGTACTGACTGTGATTCTGTGGCAAATCAGTGGGGTATGCTGTGAAAGGCAAGAAAAATGTATTTAGATCAAACTGAATTATGAAGTAGCCCTGGAAAATTGGGGTCAGTGATGGATCCCTTTGATTTTTTTTTCTTTCTTGCAGCTGTGTGTCCATATAACTGAGGTCTGATTTGAAATCCAAATTCAGTGAAAGTAGTGCAACACAAAACATTATGGTCATTTGAAGAAAAAAAAAAGAAAAAGAAAGAACTTGCACTTGAAGTAGACTGTTGTCTAAATGAAGGGATTATGTCTTCTTATGTTTACTGTGCTGAAGTAAAAATGAGAAGTTGAGCAGGTGTGTTGCTAATCAGAATAGTTTTGCAGCAATATAAATCTTTTTTCCAACCATTGTTTTCCAGTCTACATCATACTGAAACAAGTCTTCTACATAATTTTCTCATTTTTCTTGGATGTACTGAACTGAAAATTTAAAACAAATAACTCTGTCAATTATCCATTTACATTGATAATACAGCTCCATAAGATGAAAGGAGAAAGGGTAATTTCACAGATCAATTGTACCACTCTACACCTAATAAGTGGAGTGTGTACTTCCACAAGTATTATTAAATCAAGCATGTAGGTCATTTCCTGTTGAAGCAGGTTCAACAGCATTGCAGCTGAAACATCTGGATTAATGGTGTTTAGACTACTCTCTGAGGCACTATGATTTAGTAGTTGATGTGAAAATGTTCCGCTTTGAGGGTTTTAGATTCTAATTCCCAATTTGAGCTGCTTCAAATCAACATATCACATTTTGTTTTCAAAAATCCATTTGTTTTAACCAAGAAAGAAATTGTATGATCTATGACAAATGTCTTTTTTTTTTGTAAATACATGGACAAATTTAGAAATATTATTATATCAGTTATTACAACAGCACCAGGTGGGTTTTAGATCTTTGTACTAATGTAGGATCAAACGGTCATTTGTTAAAAAGGAAAATAACTGGAATCATTTATCTGCCATTTGCAAAAGTCACTCTGATAATTATGGATCTGGAGAACTGTAATTGAGCTAAAACCAGTAGTGTTCCAGTATATTGTTTGAGGGAAGACAGTTTCAGCACTGTTTTTTTTTTTTTTCTCTCTCTCTTAGCACTTTGTAAAAGGGACCTCATGTGGTGCCACACAGGAGGTCTGGAACTTGTGACCTCACCTCAAAGAAAAACAAGCAGTGTGCACATCTATAACAACTCTTTTGGCATCCTAGTGTGTAAAACAACAGCATTACCCAACCACCAGTCATCTGCCTCTTTTTCAAATAATCAGGAAGGATCAGGATAAATGCATAACAGGTTTAGCACCCACCTTTGAGTGCACACCTCACAGTGAACCCCTTTTTAAAAAGGAGCAGGAACAAAGAGGCCATAATGGTTTCCATTTCTACATCCAATTAACTGGGAGGCATTATGTCACTGTTCATTTGTAATCATTATGTATATTTGAAAGAGTAATGAGAGAGAAATACAACAGGTGAGGCACTCCCTCGCCGTTGCAGATGATAAAGTTGCAGCTCGACATCTTGGATTACAAACCATTAAATGGCAACGGAGGCAGTTTGCAGTCTATTGCATCCATCATTACAAGAGAGCATGAATTTCTGCTACAGGCATGGGAGAATGAGAGATACTCCGGCTCTTAAATCAAGATTATAATGTATTACATAAAGTGAGCATTAACAAATGGTTGGCAGCATATATAATGTGTATTAATTTTAATACAAATACACCACATATTTTAGCTAAACAACAAATTATTTCAAGATTAAATCTTTCTGGTGATGCTGCCTGACTATTTGTTTTACTGTTAGACTGCCGCAGTACTCTAACCTTTATAGAAAGCTACGGTAAAGCAGTTTAATAAGCACTGTTATTTGAAATCAGGACAAAGCCTGAAGACATAAAGATGAGGCAAGAACTGGAAGTTTTGCAGAAATAGCTGCTGCTTTTCTTCTATAATGGACAGATGATGAGATGTAGTGGTCAATCTTACCCTTTATGTATACCCAGTAAGGTAAACATTTTGATGCAAAATGAATATTGATCATGTCAGTATGTTATTTGACTTCAGGAAACTGGTTATTAAAGGTTTAGTTTCCTTAATAAAATCCTTATTTATTGGCTTGTTTATTTATTTTACAAATTTTCTTTGAAACCAGCAGCAAGTGAGACATACTGTACATTAATGAGATGATTAAAATGAATTTCACTGTAGCAACGATTGTATTGCAACACAAAACAAAAGTGGTCTGTCATAATCAGCTGGCTGACAGATTAGTCATTGCTCATTTAGATGGCTGAGAACCAAACACATTTCAATTTTCCAAACAAATTAATGATGGAGATGAAATAATATTTCAGCAGTCATGATTAATGGAACATGTGGAATAGTGTTACAAAATTAACTTAGAATAACTAGATGTGTGTTAGATCACATTATGCTACAAATGTAATCTACATATTTTAGTAACTGTTTTACCTTAAATACAAAATACTTTAAAGGCCATTAGCAGCCACAGTATCCACTCATAAACTATTTGGTATACACTTTTATCCAAAGTACTTTATGGTTACACACACTGAGATAGAGCTTGATACCAGCCAGTAATGTAGCACCTCACCAATCAAAAAACAGACTTCCTAAAAGAAACCATCAGAGCTCACTAAAAGAAATGTAGAGGCTCTGTAATTCACTGATGCAAGAAATTGGGGTACAAATTGTCATTCTCAATAGGTGGGAATTAGGGTTTGATTTACTGCAGAGGTCAACCATGTAAAAAGATTTGCACTTGAGGGACTGTAATGTTCTTTAAATGGAAACATCCATCAAATACCATATGCTACTTTTGTTTTGGAGCAGTCTCAGAGCTCTGAAGCTGTTTTCCAGCCAACTTGCAGTACACAGTTGCCACCTTATGCTTTCCCGACTGCTAAATGGATCACTTTATATTAATTCAGGTGGAAACGTTTAGCATTTGCTGTCCAGTTTCAACAATTTCATGTCCAGATGTTAGAGCCCAGATGCACTGGTGTATGCTTTAGCAACAGACGTCCCGCACCCCATTCAAAGGCGTTTCCAAGCCACACCATCTCAACCAAGATATGTGCTAATGTGTATGCATCTTTGTTTGCCTTACACAATAGCAATTGTGATGGCAAAACCATGCAATACTGCCAAAATATGTGTGTGTTATCCCCGATACTATGCCATCATTAAATATTTATTCAAATCTCTGCTGAGAAGAGCCAGCTGTTGTGCTGCCCTATTTAACTGCACTTCTGGCTGCTTCTGAATCCTTGAAGCAAGAACTTCTCTGCTCTAGGGGTCTTAGAAACTTCCCCTGTTCACTGGCATGAGAGATAATTGTATACCCTGTATGTGTCAAATATTTTTGATTAATCACACAGGGGCAGCAGGTATATACGGCAGGGTGCTTAGCAGAACCATGTCCTGATTGGAATGTCACAGGTTTGATCCAAAATATAGCCATCTCTTGTGAAACGCCCTTGAGCAAAAGATTGAATCATGACTGGCTCCAGGTGTTCCGCTTCAGAGCGACTGTGTGCTCAGACTCGTCTGGTGAAGTGCATACATTTGTGTTTTGGGGGGAAGAAGGGAGTTTTAATTACTCTCTTTTGGTATTGTGATTGAAATGCTTTGGAAAAACAATCATAGCTTTTCTATTCATGAAGTATGATATATGGCACCATAGTAAGAGGAAAAAATAATCAGTGTCAGTAAACATAACACAGCTATAATAATGGCCACTAACATACAAATATAAGCATGCAGCAGTGCTTATGTGAAATGTCAAAGTGATACCTGAAAGGGGAATAGTTGTTAAAATGGGCGACTGAAGCAGTGATTATTTTGAGGTCGTATGCTGTTTTCAATGTATGAACAGTCAATGTATTCTGTTCATTCAAAGCAATATGTATAGATATGTCATGAATGTGGAAACGGCATTATGCAGCATGTTTCCTAATCTCCTTCCCATGCTCCTCATGTTGAGGTCAGAGCTCTAACAAAGGCATCTTTGTCAAACACCTTTCCTGGTTGACACACTAATGAGACATTTGACAACACTGTCTTCCTTATGATGTGTTCTGTGATTGCCTTGTCTTTGTGCTCATATTTGAATATCAACCCAATTTTTTATTTTATATTTATTTATCGATTAAACGTATGTGTAGTTTACCATGACCCTTGAACACTGTGTGTGGGGGTTTTCAGTCTCACACATACGGTTGAAGCCTGGGAAACAAAAATGATGAGAATCTGTCTTCTTTTGTGTTCTTAATTTGATTTGTTAGGTGTTTTTCCTTTCAACACTTCAATTTTCTTATCGTGAATCTTTCCACTCATACATCAGTCAGCGTGACCTTAGTAGGGTCAAGTTACTGTCTCGCATCCTTTGACACTAACAGGAGCTGAAAGTCTACAGTTTGGTTCAAATATATGAGGAAAAAATGAACACAGCCTAAATTCTATTCAGTGTTGGTTTGCTGTAAAACTGAAACATAATATAAATGCAGGGCTTTGCAGTATATGCAATGTATGACATTCTATCCTTCAGTACGTGGTTCAGATAAAGAAACTGCTCATCTGCTCAAAGAATGATGAGCTTTTCATGTGGGAAAACAAGGTTTAGATCCTGGCTTTTGATTTTTGCCCCTTGATTTGAAAAATGTGTCTTAGTCTTCAAAATGATTGATCACCAAAGAATAAGACCACATTCCTGGTATTGTTTTCAAAATGCATGTTTTCCCCATGGCTCTTGAATCAAGTGATGAGAACACTTTCACAACGTCAGGGTTTTAAGTATGTTCTCATCAGAGAAAAATTAAATGATACTTTGCCCATTAACATTGAAATTAACCCAATGGATTGATGAGCACGTCGCCATGTACCCCGTGTAAAGTGTCTGCCTCCAACCTGCCATCTGGCGGGAAAATGAAATGAGAGCTAAAAAGCATGTCACCATTTATTTTGTGGGAAGAAAAAAAAGGAAAGAAGCCTTGACAACAGAGTCCTCTGAGCTGCATGTGGCCTGTGGAGAGAAAGGGGCTAAATAGAGAGACAGAGGAAACAGGGGAGGCTGTGGGGGAATTTTAATTCCGGAGAACAAATGTCAGCTGTGAACAAGATGAAAACCATACATTTAAATCATAAATGAGAAGTAGGATTTATCTCTGGGGAAGTGCTTTTTTTTAATTTGCAGGATTTTGTGAAAGAGAAAGAGTCTAAGTACGGATATATGATTTATCTCAGCGTGGACACCATCTCAAGACACTGTTTTTTTATGCTGAGGAATCAATGAAAGGGGAGTGGAGAGGCAATCTCTTCTCAGGTACCCTTGTCTCCTTTCATGTCTTTTTTCCACATTGTCAGAGGCTACAGTAGCTACGACCCCCTGGAGCTACATCCAGGGGTCAGATGCAAGGAGCTGGGAGGGACATCTGCTAATCTTAGCCATGCAGGCTCCGATTACACAGAGAGAGAGAGAGGGTCTGTTTTGAAACCGTAAACAGATAAAGACGGCATGAGATAGAGAACATCAGCTGCCAGATTTTTTTTCTTTTTATTCCATTGCAGGTTGTGAAGCAGAAATGTCAATAACTAATGCCTGCAAGTGGATGAGATTTACACATTTTCAAGTTAAAGTGAATTTGCTGATGTCTCTCAAAATCTTACAGTGGAGATGTAATTTGTGAAATCACAGGCATGGTCAGTCGATGGTTTCAGGAAGCTCAGATTGAGGGCTAACGGCAGTACCTATTAATTATTGCCACAGAAGAATTGAAATAGTGACTGTAGTAGTGTTGGATGTTTTTGAGAAAAAAATTTTCTTTCTACTTTTTTGTGTTGTGCTATATTGCATACAGTGACTTACTTTGCCATTGTCAGTAACTTGTTAATGTTTCAATTGTATTGCAGCACATTGTGTGGCACTAAGACAAGAAAATATTTATAGTTTCTTTTTCATCTGCAAAAAATGTGCTTGCTGTGCATTGTGAATCTTAAGGCCATGATTCAACCTTTTGTAATAAAATATTTATTAGGCAATCATGCATACTCTGCAAATTATGGATAATGCAGTACTCCTGTGGTCAAGGCAGTGAGTAAACAGTTTCCATGTGAGTTTCAGAATGCATTTAAATATTTTAGAAACGAGACCAAATGCAGATGCAAAGGAAACTTTCAGTAGATGGTGAGAGCTCAGCTTGATTTTCTCATGTGAAAATACAAAAATAATATTAACAGGTGTTGATGTTACTAATGACTTGAAGTTTCCTCGATTGTCACCTTCATAAGAGGGTTATCACAGCTCAGGACTCCACTGTGCAATCGTTTTAGATAACCCCAGAAAAAAAATTTATAAAACGTGCTTTTTAAAATTAAACATTAGTTGATGTTATTACAGTAAGTGCAACAACCTGAAATTCCTTTATCACCAGTATCAGAAAGAGGCTGTTGTATGAAGTGTAAAGATAAAAACCTTGACAAGTTGTCTGAAAATAGATATAAAGACACACTCATGTTTTACACGAATAATGATCAGGAGCTGCTTAAAAAAGCGATAAGGAGATGAGGGAAGGTGTTTTTCTTTTGGGTTTTTTTTTTCAATCTGACAGAAAAGAAAGGTAGAATTTTCAGAGTGATCAGTAGCAGAGTGGAAATCAGAGATGGCGGTGCGAATCAGGACGAAATAGGAGGCTGAGAACAACTGTTTTTCTCAACAAGGAGAGATGAGTTTCACCTTCCCACAAAAGACATTTCCTATTCATGTGTATCAGCTGATTTGGGCAAAGCTGATTGAGCTGAAACTGACCTGACATTATCACTGTGGCAAATCATTGTGGCAATCTGCAATGTTTTCCTCACTCATTATTTTTCAGTCCCTCTCATTAGGTTATGGTGAATGCACTGTAAGAACACCCATTGACTTGTGAGTCTAAAGCTTCCCCCAGTATTCATTTAAATTTTTGATGATATAACTTTAAATTGGATGAATTCAAAGACAAAAATCACAATATTTGAGTAAAATCATAATCATTGATTGCTTCTGTCACATCAATCATCATCTGTGAGTCAGTCTTTATACTGCTGTAATTCAGACTCTCTGTCATCCTGACAGGTAAAATAAAATCAAACCCTGAAGCATTATTACTACTCTACCTAAAGGAAATTGATATCCTTGGAGTCTTGTAATGCATGATGCAGCATGATACTCAGAAGAATCCTCATGAGTTTACAGGATCTTATAATATCTGCAGGACTTTAAACTGTGACTCAAGAGGGATTGTAGCTAAATGCGAGACTGTCAAAGTAAATGTCTCATAATGTATGGTGGGCATAAAAACACATATTATTCACTGTCGAATCACCTGGTTCAGTATCGCCTTTTATATTCTTACATTTCTTTTCCAAGGGTCAAGTATGGGCTTTTATGCTCTTGAACCCATACTATCTCATTTTAACTACCACTCACCAATTTTATAGAGGGACTATCTGCAGAGTAGCGGATTGTTTCCTGTTGTGTTCCAGTTACTCAAGTGTTAGTGCATTATGATTCACCAAAGCACATGGATGAACGCCCGTTTGCTGGGCATAAGTGTGAGCCCTTGTTGATGTGAGTGATGGCTAATAGATGCATGATAATGAGGTGGAGAGGCGATACGGACATGGCATTCTTGTGAGTGAATCTCACCCATTAAGAGATGCATCTCTTCCCAAGCAGAAGTGCACTCCTTAATTGGTTCATTTAATCAAAAAGCTTTAATTGGGTGACACACTGAAAGATGGATGGATCAGTTGTCCTGGAAAAAAACAAAGGTGGTATCTGAGGTGGAGGCTTGAGAGAGATATGGTCCATTAGATCAACAAAAAATTTGCAGTACTATGGCTTTAGTACACAAGAAAGTGTCTGCCTACTATTCTACACTACTATAAGGGTACCACCACAGAAATTACAAACACCACCATCTTCCTACCTGAACAGCTTAGTAAATTCTTTTCTGAGACCTTGAACAACAAAATGCAGAGGATGTTCTTGCACACCCAGAACATTCAAGGACACCACTGACAGTCTCATCAGCTGATGTACACAAAGTCCTGAAGAGAATTAAGCTCTGCAAGGCAGCAAGCCTAGATAACATCCCCAGGCAGGCCCTCAAGACCTGTGCTACAGAACTGGATGATATTTTCACCCTCCTCTTTAACCTTTCCCCTGCACAGGCCACAGTCTCAACCTGCTTTTAAACTTCAACCATCATCCCTCTGCCCTGAAAAGGATCCCTGTCACCAGTCTGAGTGACTACAGGCCAGTTGTACTCACTCCAGTCATAATGAAGTGCTTTGACAGAGAGGTTCTGTCCCACATCCAGAGTAATATACTGGAGTCACAGGACCCCCTGCAGTATGCGTACGGCCCCTACAGAGCCACGGAGGACACTATCTCTGCAGCTCTGCACATAGACCTTTCCCACCTGGAAAACAAAGATGCCTACATCAGGGCGTTCTTCATTGATTGCAGCTCGGCCTTTAATACAATCCTCCCACACAACCTCACAAACAGAGTGTGCCACCTAGGCTTGGACCCCACACCCTGTGACTGGCTGTTAGATTTCCTCACTGGCAGACTACTATCTATCAGAATTGGAAATCTAAGCTCAAATAGTGTGATGATGAACACTCCACACCCCACAAGGATGTTGTCACCCCACAACTACTGTGTGACTACAACAGCCTCTCTCCTAACACAGGCCAAGGAGATGATAGAGGACATGAGGGAAGAGAGAAGACCTCATCAACCGCTGACGGCGGCATTAACATGCATGGGTGAGCCCATCACAAGTGGACAGTTCTAACATTAGTTCATACCTGACAGGTACACTGATAATATATCTGGGCTGTCTGAAATTTTCAGATGCTGTGGACCAAGCCAGCTAAGACGATTTGTACAACTTTTATTTGTTTAAGAATGTCCTCTGTGCTTACACAGAGGATGTCAGTTGAGTACGTGGTCCTTCAGTTGGGCCCACAACACATTTCTGGTCACAGTCCTAAAAGAATGTGGCCACATGCGACCCAGACCTACTCCAAATGTGACCTGAGTCATCGTATCTCAAATGCATTGTCGGTGTGTCTTGGGTTCATTCACACCTGTACTTGAATGTTAATGCCAAGTCTGAACAGGGCCTGAGGTGGAGAGGACCAGCAGCTTTAAATTCCTAGGTGTCCATATCAGTGATGACCTTGCCATGTCACGTAGCATCAGCAAGCACAACAGTAGCTATATTTTCTAAGGAGACCGAGGAAATTTGGCATGCCTTCGTGGATTCTCAGCAGCTAGTACAGTTGCATCATAGAGAGCATCTTGACCAACTGCATCACTGCTTGTTATGGGAACAACACTACAATGGACCGCAAACACCTGCAGAGAGTGGTAAAGACTGCTGAGAGGATCGTCACGGTGCCCCAGCCATCTCTGCAGGACGTCTACCACCGGAGAGTCCATGGAATAACCTGCAGCATCATCAAAGACACCACCCACCTCCAGCATGGGTTTTTCTTTTGCCCTCTGACAGGATGTACAGAAGTGTGACACACAAGACCTCTAGGCTGCCTCATACCATGAGACTGATCTAATCCACTGCCCCTGCCCTTACCCTAACCAACCTCACAATACAGGAAGCATTTTCTTTTACCTCCGAACAGCATTCGGCTGAGTGGAAGGCAAAAGAAAATTTAATTGTACAGGGAAACTTGTTTTAACGTGCATATGACAGTAAACACTGACTTGACTTGATTTGAAAGGTACTTGATGCTTAAATTACAAGAGCATATTTGAAAGAGATGCTCAACATCAGTGCTAAGCATTGAATGACATAGGATACATTGCAGGAGCCCACACATTTGCAGTAATGGGTGGATGAGGAGCAAACTAGCTAATGGAAATTCTCATGTACATATTATAACCCCTAAGTGTATCAAGATGTCCATCTGCCTCAGAGTTCTCCATATCAGCATCTACAAGGAAAGTAATGAGTTGCAAATTTATTCCAATTATCAAAGTGTCACCTGTGTTCAATTGAAGCAGTGCTGTATTTAGAAAGCCTATAAACGCAATGTTTCATTTGCAGCTATTGGAAATCACATGCGATAGACATCACTCAGCGTTGCCATTTAAGTCAGTGGAAATACAGGTGCTCCTATCTGACGGGGAATTCAGGCAATGAGGATTTTTCTTTTTCTGTGTTTATTTGTGCCAGTTCATTTTGGTTCAGAATAATTGAAATGGGAAATCACTGTATAGGAAATAGGTATTCTGAACTGCTTCTCTAGTCAATTCTTTTGGAGATAAAAAAAAGAATAAATATGTTTTTTCCATTTTCCTAAGTGAGGCCATTATCACAGGAGATGTTGAGGAGAAATGTTAAACTTTCTACTCACACACCACCTATTATGTAATGATATGTCCTCCCCAGTGACACTGGTTGACCCATTTTTATTTATTCACACTAAAACTTGCAGCCAGATGCAGAATTTAAAAGATCCACTTCGACAACTGGCATATATAGACTTTCTGCAATTTCACGAATGACAGAACTGAACAAAATCTTTATATGTTTATTGAATTGCAAAAAGCAATGCTTTTGCTCAATGAGTGGATAACTTTGCCTGTTTTTATATTTCTGCTGGTTACATGAAATGCATATCATTTTCCATGGGGAACATGGGAATACTGCAATCTATCTTTGATATAAAGATGTATGTATGTAACAAAAATAACAACAAAATATCCCTTGAAATGGACTTGCAGTTTTTGGCCATACAGTAATTGCAAGTAGTAAAGTCAAGCCACAGTGAACCAACCATAAGTTAATTTAATTCAACTATGTGTTTATTCAAAGAAAGAAAACCTGAAAATGTACACAGACTATGGTGCACAGTGCATGCTTGAGGACAGCAGGGGAATAAGATTTATTTACATTTAAAAGTTATTTGCTCAGTGTCCAGTCATAGAATGTGTAGAGATACACCAAAAGTGTCAGCAGCAGTTTTTTTTTTTGTTTTTTTTTTTACCAGTTTACCAGGCCTTAAAATAAATCTCTACTTTTTTTCCTTTGAATACAACCCTTTGACTCCAGTGGAATCTGCTTCGCACATTTCTTTTTCTAGTACAAATTTGCTTTTGGAGTGTAAAGAAATTACACACACTGTTGCCTTTTACAACTCTCAAAACAAGACTGCGCCAGAATCACTGTGTGAGACTGTGCACTCATGGCACTGCTTAAGCTCACTTTCCAGAGATTCCCCACAGTGTATGTGCAAAATGTCCCCTCTGTGGTTAAAACCAGCAGTGCTTTGTTGTGTCTGTTTCTATATCACATTTGCGCATTTGTGTTTTCATGCCATGAAATCTGTGTGAAAGACATTTTTGAATTAAAGTTAATGCAGGCATTTCCTTGTTATTTTGTGCTTGGTAATGTTATCCCTTGCAGCTTGTTGTACACCTTTATGGCTGTATGTCAAGCCTCAAGGGACAACGGTATCAAGCACAAAATAACAAGAGGGATCTCATAACCTTGCACACAACTTAGAGAAGTGTGTTACATTGTGCCTGTAGGTAACCAAGCCCATCTGTTTATTGTACTGATATAGAACATGACTTGTCTGATGCTCCTGGTACATCAAATTCCCCTCCTCCAGGAATTTGGGGGTACACAGCCAGGGAGGAACTTTAGCTTTTGGGTATCTAAACAAATGGTAATGATACTGAAAGTAGTAGCCACAGGACTAACCATTTTGATAAGCTGAATGTGTTAGCAAACAGTGTCTCCACCAACTCTACTCTACCTACCAAGAGGGAAACATCTGGCTCTTTGGCTGCCTAAATGCTCCACCATGTTCACTACCTAGTTGCTAACTTTTTTTTTTTACTTTTTTTTTTTTTTTTTTACTTCTGCTGGAAAGGACACTGATGGAAGCTGTGAGAGTGAATCAGAATGTGGAGTGTAAAACCAAAACATTAAGCTGAAAGATGCTAAAACACTGCATAGAACCAAGGGGAGCTCCAGAGCCAGGTGATAATTATATGTGGGTTTGTCATTACAAGGGACACCTTTCACATCAATGTTTTAAATATAATAGCTTTAAATATCTGAGAGCTCTTTTCTGTTGGAGATCAACTTCAGTCAGTAGCAAAAATGAAATTAAAACATTTGTGTGTGAACTCAGGTCAAGGAAAATAATTTTATCTTAAAATATGTTTGCTGTATGTAATTTGCCTTCATGAAATGCATTTGGTGACAGCATTAACATGTCGCAGTGTGGGATTACAGTGCATGATACAGAGAGAATCAAACAGGCACCTGCTCTGCTCAGTTTGGCAGAAAAAAAAACCCAGGTGCTCTCTTTCTCTCTTTCTCTCTGTCTCTCACCTTCCTTTCTATTTCTCTCTGTGTGTTTGTGTGTGTGTCTGTCTGTGAGTGAGTGTGTATGCGTAGGAAACAGCGTGTGTGTGCATTTCTCTCTGCTCTAGCTTTCCTAGTGGTGCCTTGCACCGGTTTTGCCTACAAGCTAGCGACCTATTTTTCTCTGTGTTGAAAGACATTTGAACAAAGAGAGAGGCAGAGAGAGACAGGGAGGGGGGGTGCAGATCAGTTCCTCCGCTTTTATTTAGGCCTATGGATTAATTACCCTGTACCTAAACCTGATCCTGTGCTGTGAGCGAGACACTTTGGCATCACCCTAATCAATAATGCATTTTTCTGTCTCTCCATTTAATTTGCATGCAGGCCCCACATGCTGGCATCACTATCTCCCTAGAAAAGTGCAGAAGACACCTGATACCGAAAGTGCAGCACTCCATCCCCACCCTCATGCCATGCTCCATGACACCCCCTCCCCTCTCTGTTGCTCGCTGACAAATTGATTCACTCTTAATGTCCTGTATGGAAAAAAAATATCACCTCAATCCGCAGTGTTATAAGATACATGGCATGTTGGATTAGCTTGTGGGTTTGTACAAATTTGTTCCTGTTTTGGTTTAAATTGTGGCACTCTCCGTTTCAAGGGACAATTATTTAGCAATTTAGGGAAGGCTTAGGTTTAAGGAGAAAGACAGCGTTAAGTGGTAAGCTACAACTCCCGAGTGGAGGCATAGTTAGCACGGTGCTACTTCGAAAATGTCAAACAAGAGTAGCTGTTAATAGTAAGGTCAACTAACGGGGGAGACAGGTAGGTCATCTGATCTTGTGAGATTTATCTGCTGTGTTTGTGTGTGTGTTTGTTCCTGCATTGAAAGGAGAGCCGTATGTCGGGACCTTAGACTCTTGCTTTGTAAAGCTTGTGGTTTTCATGAGTACCTAATTGAGTAGCCACTCTCTAATGTTGACCAGGAGTCTCCAGACTCCAGGTCTGCGCTTTCAGTATTTTAGGTTTAGGTTTTACCTGTGACAACAAGCACAGCATTTGCTTTCAACCCATAAAGTAAGTGAGACGGATTTTTTTGATAATGCTTTGCTCTATACATCTTGTATAACATATCTTAGGTTCATGTTTTAAATATAAGGATATACTGGGTCACCAAATCTGTGTCAGTGGAATAAATATTGATACTACAGTATAAACAGTAAATTCTGAATGATAATACAGGCAGCAACAAATAAAGTAATTCTTAACAGCCCTTATCAGGCAAAGTGAGGGTATACAGTGAAGAAGTTCATGCACTGATGTGATTAAAAAAAATAATAATAATTTCAAATGGTTGCAGTTTTAGCATGTATGCATCAAAATATGATATCAGATCCAAGATATTTTTAGTTTTCATGCTTTACCTTGTCAAAAATGGTCTGGTGCTTTATGTCAAAGAGTCAGAGTGGAATACATTTTACTGAATGCAATGTGGTAATGGATTTGCCGGGGCCCCCCTCTGTGTATTGACAGGTGTCAAGATAGTGATGTGGTGGGCCAAGTGAAGCAGTTGCTACCTACATATAGAATCTTTTGACAATTGGTGATGGGTGGGTGAGCTGTCTCTGACATGCATTATTGGGATATTTCTGCACATAAGAAATGAGACTCTTCTGCTGTCAATGCTCCATCCCGTAATTGGTGTAAACAGCAAAACATTGTATTATGAATTCTGTGGGAATCCATATGTCCAAAATAGTTGACCCTCTTGTAACAGCAGACCACATGTGCTCTGTAGTTACAGTTTCACTTGACAAGACATGTCATGCACACAGGCCATAGTGTGCTGTGTTTTGTTCCTTTGCACAGCATGAGGTCCTGTTGTCCTTGTAACATGTTTGTTCAGTGCTTGTTCTGTAAGTTGTAGCATAGCTGCACTGCTGCCACGAAGACACACTGCTGAACTGCACATTTATTGAGCTTGTAAAGTGATTCGGATTTGTCAGTGCTCACATGTACCTTTGTAGAGATCCACACCGACATCATTAGTGCTCTTAGAGCTTAGTGCTTAGGAGAATTCTGAGCCAATTAACCAGCTGCATGACTTCTGGCAATGCGGTGAACAAATAAACTCCTGTTTCCACTACTTTTACTCTGTGTACTTCGGCATCTCATCTCAGTTAAGTGCAACGGAATATGATTTTAATCTTTTATTATGTTTCACTCTTGTATTCTGAGACAGAAGCTTAGAATTAATTGCTTATTAAATCAACATTAACCTTATGACACCATTTGCTGCCAAATAATACCATCGAGGCAGAGGAGGGAAATTGCAATGGATAATTTTTTTCTCACCCCCTGCCATCTCCATGTTGTCTTTTATTGTATAGAGGAGGTGGGTGTAAAGACCACATTATATCTGCGTTTGCCCTTCTTATAATTGTAGAACACATTGACAAAGTTCCATCTAAAACATCAGTCACTCACTGTAATGTATGCTTATCAGTAAAATATTTATATTTACAGAGCTTTCCACTTGGCAGACTGTATTTATATAACAGAAATGTGACCTGAGGCTGCCAGTTAGGTGTGTGTTTTATGTATGGGCCAATAATCTCTCATGGCTCCTTTTGTGGTGTCAACACAGTTTCACGGCAGTTTCTGAAATAGTAACGAAAAGTGATATATTGTGTACATGGACAACAATTTTCCTTTTTTTTCGTGACACTCACACTTTCAAACTAATGTATTTCAGTTTGAAACCCAGTGTAATGGAAGTTCTTGGAATAGTCACAAAATTTAATGTATTGGTTTGTGTGTGTGGACACACATGGACAGCAAAACAGTCAACTTACAGTGTCCACAGCATTTTTACACTCTTTTATGGTTAATACTGAAGTTCACAATGACTTCATAATGTGTTTATTGAACGTTTTTTTCTTGCCAAAGTGCTTTTGTTGACTAAACCAAACCACACCCAGGATCCTTGAAGCAAACCCTGTTCTGTGGTCCAGTTGTGCAGTTTGTACACCCACCATCCACCCCAACCACCTCCTTGCAACTCTGGTACCATTAATGAATTGTGAACTTCATTCATAAATTTTGAAAAAAAAAATGAAAAAAATCATTTTGTTTAAATAAATCAATAGATTAAATTTTGTGACTATTTCACATGCTGCCATGAGACTGGGCTGGTTGTATTGTGGGCTTGTTACCTATTGCATGGGTTTGAAATCATTATTGTGACTTCTTCTTGTCATGTTTGATAGCCATTACAGTGAACGTTTTGACATAGGCTATAGACCTGTCTGTATGTAGCTTTCTTATTAAGATCCTTGTCAATTTGAGGACGTCTCTTTGTTACATACACTGCTTCAATACTCGGCTGTTGTAATAATCAAAAAGGTCACAGTAAACAATGGTGTTAGGACACACTGTAACATCCAGCTCAAATGAATCCAGAGATATATTTCTCATACTAATGATCAGCTGATCATCATTATGGCAGACATATCAGCACTTTCCTGCCGTTTGCTAAGAACTAGACATTATTATGGCAAATATAGCAGACATTGACAGAGTGACTCAATTTATTGCAATAAACCTGGACACTGAGAAGGTCATGTCATACAGGTCAGGGCAAAAAAAAGTTTGTCCTGAGAAAGATTTAACATCATGTTCAAGAAAACTAATGTAGCATTTTAATTAGCATTTCCAGCCACCAGCATTTTCAGTCACAACTTGTAACCTACCCATGTTCTGACCAAACATGCTTGTAAATACAAGCTATCCACATGAAGTACTAGCAGTACATAGTTAAATGGTACTGCTGCTGATTCTCCACTAGTGTGTTGACAGCAGAGGAAGCCATTTAAGTGTCTTATTTAATGCCGGCTAATGAAAACACTGTGGTAGTTTTGCTTAGGATTGGAATCTACAGCCATGAGAGGACTGTGTATTGCAGGCGTGAATGTTTCCTGCTTACACCTTCCTCTCGGTATTTGTGTCCATTACAGACAGAACTAGCCATAAAATCCAGACAGTTGTATAGTTTATAAAACATACCACATCCACTGGTAAATCATATTTATGTGCAAGGCTTTGCATTGTGCTCTTGGAGACAAAGCTGGAATATCCTTGCTGTTTTATAACTAAAAAAAAAAAGCCATTTTCAGCCAGATGTGGTGACATAAACCAGCCGGGGTAGCTCTGGGAGACAGTAATGTACCCTTGTAACTCAATCTCTAAGCAGACCGCTGAATGGAGAAATGCAACTTCTTTGGCTCGCACCATTCTCTCATTCCCCTGTTGTGACCTTTTTCAGTTCTCCTCTGCTTAGGGACCGCACTCATCCCGGAGCAGTCATTTGAGCAAGTGGAGAACAGCAAAGAGATAGTAGCATGATGTTTTGCTTTCATTTACGGTCATAGCATAGCAGTAGAAAGGGTTGTAGACAGTAGCTTTCAATAGATTATACCACACCAAAGTAAGCAAACATGATACAGTAAAGCTGCAGCAATTCAAGCTGAATGGTAGTTTATCACTATTTTTTTCTTCACGCAAGATAACAGCCTTTAAACGACTTTCTTAAAGGTCACTCCTCGTCATCAAATGGTTAGTCTTGCCATCTGAAAAGCATGTTATCTGTTGTGCTATCGCTGCAGTGTTGCTTCTTTGAACAGGAGCCAATTTAAACCTCTGGCCTTGATTAACTTACCTGTTCACTCGAGTTTAGGCAAATCTGAGCAATGGCTCAAGCACTGTAGCAGATAATTTGAAAGATCAAATGATAGTACATAATAACATAACATAGTATCTTGTAAATATTGTAGCCCCACAAAGTCACTCAGGAAATAAATAAGTTAGAACAAAAATACCTCCAGCTTTAGCGGATGCATCACATGCATACAGAATGAAGGATTCTAGTTCTTTGTCCGCTGAATTGTAGAGGCTCCACTAAAAAAGCAGTGAGTGGTACAATATCTTCCCTTCCCCCAGGGATAATTGCTTCGGACAGATTCTTTGACCTATTCCATGCCTTAACAAGCGTAACAGTCAAGAGATTGATCTCTTCAAAGTTCATAAATGGATGGTTTGATTATCTTGCACACACTGATGCTGAAATAATCTTCATATAGACACATATCACATGCACACAGTGATTTCTAAAATCACTATCAGTAAAACATATATCTTTGTCAAGAGGAAGTTCAGTTACAGACAGATTAATGATGAGTAATATCAGGCAGATTTAATTTCCTTTCTTTATATTTTATATTGTCTTTCAGTTTTTACATCTGTCTTGAAAATTGCTTCCCTCTCCAGTCCTTTCCCTCCTACACTTTTGCAAAGAAGACTTTGTGTTTCTGTTTTTCTGTGGTCAGACATTTCATGTAGGGTATGCGCTTTGATGGAGAGATGAGTGACAGTGAGTGCAAGGTGTTTGCTGAGATTGGATGTGGCATGACATTGTCTGGCACTGATAAGAACCGTTCTAAACCACTATTGTGTCATTTGTTAAAATAAGCTGTTAGCAGAAAAGCAAACATCTGTCTTTGCCATGCTTGTCTTTTGACTGACACATTGCAATTAAAGTTCTGTCAAACCCGCATGTGTGAGTATTACATATGGCATATATGAGCATGCTCATTATTTGACTTTTGTCCTTAGTGCTAATCTTAATCAGTTTCAACACGTATACATTTAATACATGTTGTAATTGTTTGGATCTGGCCCAAATAACAAGCCTGGAGAGACACAAGTGGCACTATTTTGTGTGGAAATGTGCTAAAATAACAGGGAGCGAAAACAAACTATTTCTGCTGTGGTGTGTTCACATAAACCAAATGAAGCATTCCTACTGATTGTCACTTCCATGGATTCCTCAGTTTGGGAATGAGGACGGGTGTCTCCCTCCATCAGCTGACATGGCTCGTTGTTCACCATGGGCTAATAAAGAGCTTTACTGGTGCCATTATGCATTCTCTGTTTCTAGTGACAGATTGATGACAAGCCTTAAAGACGGAGGCCATTTCACATTTAAACAATAACAGATGGAGGGCCTCAGTCACTGAATTGCCTCTACAGACATAAACCTGCATGTAAGATTATTTAAAATCACTTGGATGCCATTATATATGTTTGGTTTCATATATTTCTTACAGGCCTGCCACAAATATATATATTTGTTTCTTGGTTCAGAGCATACATAAGAAGACAAGAGAGTACTGTGTTACAGTGTAAGAACATTCCTTTGTGTGCCTGGTCTACTGAAGTTTGACCTTATTGTAAAGTCATACAAATTGCACAGCAGAGGTTAAAATGGGATTACATGTCCTGTTGTAGAGACAGTTTAAATGTTTATTTTGATATGTACATCTCTATACACTACCTTTGAACCTTTGACTTTTTCCTCCCAAGGAAACTTTTCTTTGTAATCCCTTTAGAATCTACAGCCAACATCAAGGCCATAACATAGCAAATGGCAGTTTCATGGGGGAAGTGAGCTGAGGTTTTGACATATTGAATCAAGCACATAAGGTCAGCGGATGAGCACAGCTTCTACTGCCTTTCTATTTTCTCAATCATCAAAACAAAGAGTTTGTGGAATCAAGGGAGCCGGATGGTAAGAGTTCAGGTCCTTAGCCGAGAAGCAGTAGGCTTAGTCTCATGTCACTGTCCTTTAGGAATACGCTACTTGCACGGCCACTAACAGATTCTCAGTACACGTTTAATGGTCTGTTATGAGAATTCTTAGCTGACTTTGGCCCATTCTACAGAGAACAAAAACCAACCCTGCAGATAAAACCTTGACCTTGCTCTTTCTTTCCTCTGTAGATAATTAGCCAATTGCTTCCTCTTAATCATAAACTCTTATAAGCATGAGGAAAGTGAAAATTGAGTCCAACCATTGCCACAGGATCAAGGATTTCATGCTCTCTCTCACAATCCATCACCATCCATGTATCCTCATTGTCACATGTAAAAGACAATAATTGGTTTGTCATGTCATCATCTGCCGCTTATCTGGGTCGGGGCCCAGGTCGCGAGGGCAACTGCCACCCAGTCCACAATGCACCGAAGTCCTACGGCACCTCCCACAGGCAGTGGGTCCATGGGAGGTGGTGCCGCCCGGAGTGGGGCTCAAACCCACAAACCCCGAGAGGTTGAGTCTCATGCTCTACCAAGTGTTCTAACCGGGTGGCATGATTGGTTTGAATTTTTAGATATATGTGTGTGATAAATATAGGAGAACATGTTATCGCATGCAATTTCTGCCATGTAAAACATGGCAAATTGTGAAGGTTAGGAAAAGGACTGTATAACAAACATGCATTTGTAGGCTGTTCAGCGTTAGGTATCCTTTGGCCAGCAACACTATAGCTACTTGAGCTTACCATGTATCTATAGATTGTCACTTCAGTCCTCTGCAATAGTCTTTATAGTAAATCTAGCTGCTGTATTGTCAGGGGTTCAGAGATTCTGGCGTTGCTAACAAAGTCTTTTAAAACTGATCAACACAAAAGAATTCTGATCATTTAACTGAATAATGAAATATATGGGTTCTTTTGGTCTGAGCTGAGAAATTGTTGATTGAAATGCATTTGTAAATAGAAACACTAATTAGATCTGTAAAGAAAACAAGCATAGTCATGTAATAAAATAATTATTTTATGTGAATTTACCTGCTGATACAGAGAACGAAAGAGTGAAAGACTGACAGGCAGATACACAGACAGAAAGACAGAAAGCTTTTTGCCACTACGTACAATTTCAGAACACTTAAGTGATTCTCAATCCCAGCATGCCTCAGCCTGCCACTGCCATGACAGATGCTCCAAAATTGAATATAGATTTCAGTGAGCAAGGCAGGCGTGCCTGATGAATCTCAATTTGCTGCTGTCCATATTTCATAGTCACCACTATGGATAGCTCTAGCGGAGGGGGAGGCAGTGAGAGCACTATGGCTGCACCTGCCATACTGTCAGTTGGCTAGTGTCGAATGATGACCGGTACTTCATAAAAGCCCATATTTATCCCGCACTAATTCATGCCCTACATCATTTTATCACCAAAATGTACATCTGTGAATAGGGGGAAAGGAATAGACATTGAAAAGGCATGCTTTATTTCACCACCACAGTGATCTTAAGAGAAAAAGAAGCCCACATGACAATTGCTCAGCAGTAGAAGATTGTAGAAATGGTGCACAGTAGCTTGAGGGTGGAACAAATGTAGAGAGCTTCCCCAAGAGGGGTGGAGGTGCCTTGGCTGCTGTGTACCTGGTAGTCTATTTATAGCTTGGTTTGAAGTACTTATAAAATGACACTGGATGCTATTGTTTTCCAACGGTGTGCTCTTGTGGAGAATCTCTGCGTTTCAAAAATGACTGTTTGTTCACTTGTCTGTGTTGGGGCTGTCACAGCGTTGACTCAAATTGAAATGAACATAGATGTGTTGTTGTAAATATGTAATTCCAATCCAATTTATGACACATTAAGCGGACTTCACATTGCAGTTGACTATTTCCCAAAGCACACTGATTTTATTTTACTTTACGTTCAATCTCTATCATTTATACAATTCAGTTTACTACAGTATGGAAAAAAAAACCACTTTTAAAGCCTTTCACCACTAAATAATGCCTTGGGTTGTACAGAGAGCAAGCCAACTAAGATGTAACTAATCAGCACTCATATGACCAAATGTTGCAGCATAGTATGTCACAAGAAGTGTAGCACATTATGCAACATAATAAGTGCAGGGAAATAGAACAAAGCAACGAATAACATGGTGGAAATGCAACACTATAGAAACTCTAGTATAGCAACTCAGTTATCATAATTTATTTTTGTGTTTTTCTATTAATTTTCCATGTCACAACTGTGTTATATAGGCCACGCTCTAGAGTTGTCTTTGTAATTTGAAGATATACAGCTAGTGTACCACATATCTTGCCCATTCTATATGAAAATGGTGAATTTACAGGCCACCAAGTTGAGGGTATGGGTATACCCTGCTCAAAATAAAGAAAACCAGTGCAGCGTCAAACCTGTGTTATGAGGTGAAAAATGCATACACAAAGCGAACAGTGTAACACAAAGTCCAATTTGAATTCATTTTAAAAAAGCATTTTACAAATTATTTTGTAATTTTAGTAATTTATTCATGAAAAAAGACATAATAATAAAAAGGAATAATACATTGCAGATCTAATTAATGTTTCACAGATTGTTATATTAACAGCTTAATTGTGCCATTAAGTGTATATGTGTTTAATTACCATATTAATTTTTTATGCATCTCTAATTTATTCAACAATAATTAAACACTGAACGAATTTGTAATAATTAAGCTGGCATAATAGAAACTCTATACAACACAAGCTTACCTATCCCACCTGTATTATAGCCTATCTGCCATACTTACAGCACTTATAGTACTAATAATGAAATGAAGGCAAACACAAATCGAAAAAAGAATTCCTAAGCCCAAGAGTTCCATCCTATTGCACTTACATTTTCATTGTAACAAGGTGTCTGTGATATATATCTAGTTTTATATGAATCAACATTGACAATGGACAGCAATTAAGTGGAGAAATACATTACATATAAATCAGCTTTGTGCATTAGCTACATATGGAAAGACTGTAGTTTGTGATCATTTCAAGCATTGAGGGCAATGAGTACTGAGACATTTGTTACATTTACTGTCAGAGCTATATACTGTAGCTTTAAAACATTACTCCTTACGACTCCTCTCTTACTTGTAAAGTTTATGATGCAGGAATCTTTTCTAGCACCCTGTTGTGGAAGTATTAGACAGATGCTCAGGATGCCATGTAGGATGCAGATAAAGAGAGATGCAAAGTGCGTCTGTCTCTTAAGGTATGTTTTGTTAAGCAACAGAAATTTAAGTATATGGAAATAGCCATAACATACAGTACAATTCTGCTCCCTTACCAGTGTTTCTGCTGAGTACTGTGGTGTTGTTAGCTTCTTTTCGTTTACAACTGTCATTGTACATGACACTGTTTGTTTTTTGTTTTTTTTACCCTTTTAAAAACAACCCTTTGGAGTGAATTGCTTGATGCCACCAGGGGGTGCAGGAGACGGCAGAGCTTTCTTGTTTAATTAGAGTAGACGTGTTACATGTGTCTGTGTGTGTTGCCGCATCTCATTAAGGCGAGGTATGGGCCACTGAGCCAGCTAAGAGGAACGGATAGGGAGCATATGGTGGTGTTTCCTTCACCGCAAACGCTCTTTCTCTTCCTCTCAGGAGTCATGCTGAGGCCCCTGGAGCCAAGGCCAGTCAAAATGGTTCCACATGATGCAAAGACCCTCAAGGAGCCCACTGTCAAAATGAACTCACACTGAAAACAAAATACAGTCGGTGTGTGTGTGTGTAAATGTACATAGCGTATCACATCGAACAAATGCACACATACAGAATATGGGCAAGTACACACACTCAGTGCTGTTATTACAATAAACTGGAATCCTATGGAAGATAATGAAACAGACACATTTCTCTGATGAAAAATGTCAATAGCCGTGAGTACATGAACGCTCATACATGTATGCATTCAGATCTCGCTGTGATGTACTGATGACAAATATCCAGTCAGTTATATCCTGGTACTTATTTTCCTAGTTTTTGCCATCATAACAATGTTAATTGTGTTATACATTTCCTTATTTGTTTACTGCAGAGCCTTTTGTTACTTTACTTCACTGGTAGTGCTGCTCTCTAGCAAGCACTCTTAAAAATAGTCCTTTTAGCCTAATAACACACACTATAAAATGCATTTCTTTAAAGACATATATCAACAATATATAATAACAATAATCTTCTTATTTCACTTGTATAAGTCCATTTGGTGCTCTTTTTTTTTTGCTTATATACTTTGTTGTTTATATGACTGCATCATCTGCTTTATATAAAGGGGAAGAGTTCTATGTTAATTTATTTTACTTTTTTGGTTTAGTATTTCCTTAAGGTTAGGTTGGCATTGTCATTTAAAGTCAACTCCCTAGTGAAGTTTATGTACTAAATTTTGTGTTTGGCATTTAGGCTTTAAATTAATTCACGTTTTTCACCAGTATTAGTAATAATCATAAATTACTACATTTATGTTTTATAGTACGCACTATTCAGCAGTCAGCAAACAGGGGGAGCAAGAGAAGGGGAAACAGAAAGACAGAAACAGTTACCTTTACAGTAACCTCAGTGGTTTTAGTAATGCCAGGCTACCTACCATCAATAAGAGATGGCTAGTGTGAGACATTGCTGATTGGTTATTGATTCAGCAAGACAACATTTAGGCTACCAAACCTTGGAAGCAAAGATTCCAACATAGTATTGGCTGTGTCGAGGGTTCATTGATTTTATGTTAGCAAAGATACTTAGCTCCTTGTTAGCTTACAGCTACCATCTTTTTTCCTCATTCACTGTAGGCTTGAAAGGTGGATGCAGAAAATTTGTTGTTTCCTTCTTCAGAGAAGAGCAGTTCTGTTTCACTTTCATTGCCATTTACAACAAATTCCAATGGTGATAAAACGCCACTGGACAAAAAAAGCTATTATTGTCCAGTGGTCTTTTACTGCCTGTACCCAGTGTTTTTGATTCTTTTGCCACAATATTGTGTATGGTAATAAGACGGCAACTGATTTGAATCTAAATACGTGAACAGCACTTTGCTGGTAACATGACGTCTTGTCTGTGGAAGAGTGGGAGTGATGGATGTAATTTAATGGCTCACATTAACTTCCTGGAGGGAAACACTCTAACATCTTCAGTTCCCTCGCTTTTTTCTACCTTCACTGGAGCAGACCAACTTCTTAATTGGCATAATAATGTGATTAATTGCTTTCTTGTCATTGGGCCCACTGAGTTTTGCACAGTAAAGAAGTATAAATCAGGCGTGTATTTACAAGCAATCAAATGCTCAAGATCGAAAGGAACATATAAAAGATGCCCAGCTGTGCAAAGTAATTGGTTCTGCTTTATTAGCTGTGTATCATTAGTTGAAAGGAAAGACATTTGGATCAGGAGGATGAGTTATTTTGGCTTGCGGTTTAATTTCTCTCATTTTAGGCTAAATAGTGAAATGGAACATCTACTAAAAGCAGTAAGAAACATCATTGTGTATGGAAGTGGTCTTATTTCTGCTGTGAAGAACTCTCTCTGTGTCCTCTTCTTGTGAAATTAGAGGACATTAAAGTAATGTGTTGACCCTCTCTAGTGCAACAATATCATAGAAGATTCACATGCAGATTTGCCAACTTAGCTGTAGTCACTGTTGTACCCAACTGGCTGAAAAGTGATATAAGACATACACTGACACTGATCCATTCAAGTTCATTCACAAACAGTGGGTTTTGAACCTTACCAAGACTCACTGTGTAACATGATTGAAATCAGATTTGAATTCATTCAGAATTTTTTGATGACTTTTCTTTTGAATGTTATCAGTAAGGTACACAGGCATCACATTTCATTTTAAAGAGAAATACATTTGTATGAAATAATACAATTGACAAATAAAACCAAATAATACAGTAAAACATATTCATTTAAGATGTATCATAATTATAAAACAAAGCTGAATTTATATATATATACAGTTTCCCTTTCCACATGCAGCCTTTCCACTATGTGCTAATTTTAGCTCTCCAGGAATGAATCCTGCTGCTGATGAAAACCTTTTATCTTTTCTCACATTCAGCTGATCAGTGAAATGGGAAGGAAATCTATCCCTCACCATTCGCTATACTACAAAAAAAAGCACCAGTTATCTGGGTTTGGGCTGTGGTAGTTAAGAACAAATGCTGATGAAGCTCTGATGTCTATAACAGCATCCAGGTGCTCTTGTATATTAAGACACTTTATGGTCACATAATGAAGGAGAGAGACTATTGTCTTGATTGGTGTGCATCTTGATTCTAGGTGGCAAATAGCGTGCTAATGCGTCCTTATGAATCAAGGCCAAGCTTGTGGCAAACAGGGGAACAGTGACATTTCTTCTGAGACCAGAGTATGACAGATTATCCATGAAAGATTATAAATAACATTATATGGAATAATATACATTTGCGAATGAACTCTAAAACTCTAAAATACAGCTGAAGCTGATGGGGTCAGAGGGGTTAGTATCAGAGGTATTTGGTTATAAGCCAGAGTACTGATAATGGAACTGGATGAGAAGTAAAGGGATCATCTTTTCAAGTTCAAGATCTTTTTTTTTTTTTTTTTTTTTTTTTGCAAGTCAGTTGTAGAGGCACATGAATGGTACCAAATTTCATGGAAATCCATCCAGTAGAAGTGGAGATATTTCATTCAAAAGTCAAGTCTTTTGGTCGTACAAAAGGAAAGTGGGGGATCACCAAAGTCATTAGGAGGTGACCATGACTGCATGTACAGAATTTTGTGTCAATCCATTTAATAGGTGTTGAGATAATTTATTGGATAAGGTAAAATGTTGGGCTGCTGGTGGTGCTAAGTGAAAGGTCAGGGGATCATCAAAGTAGTTAGGATTTGTGCTTTGAGGACCATGAATGTCTGTACAAAATTTCACAGCAATCCATCCAATAGCTGGCAATGCTAGTGTGGCTAAATATCCATGCCAAGATTAGTTCCTTTTAGTAGCTATCATTTGTATCTGATATTGTCACATTAAAAACTATTTGGAGTACTACGTCAACATCAAGGAATGCATTTTTCAGTCTGGAATGTCAAAGACATTTGGTTCATCTGTAATATCAAGGGCAGACAAAAAGGGGATTATTATGAATTCAGCAAAGTCGCCCTTAAACAGCCCATCAATATTCTGTGGCCACTGTGAGGAACTGGGTTCAAGCTTAACGAGGGGATTTAAAGGATAAATGATCAAAAAACAGGACAGCTATTGTCCTTGAACTCTTAATGGCGTACTAATAGTGCAAGGTGTCAGGAGTGATTTTAACAAGAGTGTCCTGAATCAAACTTTTTTTTTTTAATCTCTCTGCCTTTGGACTGGAGGAGATAACTGTCTCCTCTCTCTCCTTCTCTCTATCTTTCCCTCTCTCATCATCTCATTACCAACTCAGGCACGCCTTTTGCATATTCACTATCCTCTGTGTTTCCTCCTGCAGTCTGGATAAGGGGACTCATTATAGTAAGGAAAGTAGCAGGCAGGGGCCACTGTGCATAGTGTAGGTCACACGGTTTGCTAGGGACTCGAAAGAGATCAAGAAGCTCTGTGGAAATATCTATTAACAAAAAATTGTACCAGGGGCTCAGCACAATACTGACACTGAGAGCCTTGCTTAGGTTAAAATAAAACAATAGACATATATTGTGATTTATTTAATGTGGACTGAAAGCTTAGCGTACAGAAAAGCTTTTGCTGATGTGCTGTCACTGTTTCTGCTATTGATTCCTCGTCTCTTCTATGTCCATCTAATTTCTAAGCATTGTGTTTTCAAGGTGTTTCAAGTTGTGATCTTTATGTATTGATTCTCATTGTGGCTTACAAGCTTACCCGTAATTTTTCTTTTCATTTCTGCTTCTTCCCTCTTCTCTACTTCTAGATAAAAGACCAAAAATAGGGACGACCACAGCAAAAGAAGAGAGTAAAGAATAGGCCATGGCTGAGTGGATGATTACTTCTCAAAGTGGTAAGCAGCAGACATTTACAGTGTCTTAGGTGTTTTGTTCCAGAGACTTGTGTGTTCATTTTGGAAGATTTCATTCCTTTTACGTCAATCCTGTGTTTATGGAAGAGAGAAATGGACAAACAACACAAGCGTAAAAAGACCCCCTCTGTGGTCTCTGTAAGGTCAGGGTGACATGGTTATGTTACTCACTACCTGTAACTACCTCCCATATTGAACGTCAATGTGTGGCTCTCACCCAACCATTTATCCTTATTTATTCCTGCAACATGCTTCTCTTTCTTCATTTGTGGTCACTGCAGAGCAGAAGAAAAGTCTAAAAATGTCTTTATTGACCAGAGTCCTGCAGTCAAAGAGCAATCACATAAGCATGCCATTAACCTCATAAACTAATTGAATTTTTAGAGGCTTTATACACCTTTAGCTTTGTGACAATGGACCTGTTCAAGTCTTTATGTACTCCATGTCACAGAGTTGCACTGCTGACACAAATCTTTTCTGAATAATACCTTGATCCCTCATCAATGCAGCCAGGACAAGCAGGTCAAAACGTCAGGATGTGTTCCATCTAAGGAGAAGGGCTCACATTGTCACCTTGGATTTTCAGTCCCATCAGGGGCATCCTTTAAATTTACAATGCCGTCCATGAACTTTTCACAGCTTCTAAAGAAAATAGATAGATAGATAGATAGATAGATAGATAGATAGATAGATAGATAGATAGATAGATAGATAGATAGATAGA
>JBBMJY010000002.1:18805668-18823351 GCA_037833715.1 Toxotes lorentzi | reverse complement strand
TATTGATCCCAAGCTGGGAAATTACCGTGTAGCCGCAGCATTACACAATATACAATACACAGAAGTAAAAAGAAAAAAGAAGAAAAAACTAGACATATTAAAACAATTTAAATTGCAATATCAATATCAAAAATGTATAAACATATAAAATGCAATATCAAAATTCATAGATAATTTAAGATCATGGATTTCAAAATACAGAAAGTACTGCATATTTCTCTTTGTTTGCTTATAATAGGAATTCATATTGAGGGAATCTGGATTATTATGTACTTGCTCACATATATCAGACAACTGAGTTTGACATTTGTCTTTAATATTAAACAGTTTAGTGACATTTACCACATGCTTTTTTTTAAGATAAAAGCATGACATGTCAAAGATGTATATGAATTTTCTAAAGCAAGTAACATTCCTAATATTACGTGTGTGTCAGTGTATTATGGTAAATTATATGTTCGGTCACCCGCTCTTTTCATGATCTTGCTTTACCCTGTGAATCCAGGAGTGTCCTGCTGTAAAAAAAAAATAAATAAAAAATTGGCTATGCAAGCAGTTTATTAAAACCCATAGCTGTGCTTTATGGTTAGCTGACCTTTAGGAGATGTAGTAATTGTTATGGAAGTAAAGGAGGGGGTTAGAGCAGATGGGTAGGTCGACAAAACACAGGACTTTCATATAATAACTGCTGTTAGTTTCCGGTGTGAAACCAATAGTCAGCATTGTTTCTTTTAACCATGACTGTTCCACAGTCCTCTGACATTAAGGAAGTCCTTTTTGCAACCCAAATGACAATATTTTCCTAAACCAAACCAAGAAGATTTTCTACCTAAACCAAAACAAACCATAGCTGTTCTGTTACCTTATCTGCATCTTTACTATTGTTACCATGAGGGTGAAGGTCTGATACGCCAACCACTGGTACCCTCCTATGGGTTGAATCAGAGGACAGGGCCGAGTGACATGATCTTTTAAGTTGGAGGACTTGTTGGAATCAGCAGAAAAGTTGATCCCTCACTCATTTCAGTTCTTAATGCCTCTTCAAATATCAAGGGATAAGATATAGTGGTTGAAGGGAGGAAGCCATGATACATTTCAGACCCTGATAACATAGGGATATGAATTCTGCAAGGGATCCATGCAACTGAAAATTCTAAAAGCACTCTGTGATGAATAGATATACAGTTAGTATGGTGTCTGTGCAGATTTTCAATCATCCAGGTCATGGTTATCCAAAAAAAGGCTCAACTGAGGGCACCTGGACTTGGTTGCTGATACTTGTTGATACTTGGACGCGAGGTGAAACATCTTCAGGTATCTAGAACCACATCCAGCTGGTCTCTGTTTTGTTTTGTGGATGTGATGTTGACTGCACTATACTATACTATATACTATACTAGATTGCAGTGTAACTTCCGCCTTAAGTCAGCACACACTAAAGGTGGTCAGGTTTATACCAGACGGAGATATACTAGACCTTGTTTGTTGTAATACAGTTTACTTACAGTTCAACAGTATTCACTGACAGATGATATAGATGTTGGTAATAAATGCGTGGAGGGTAGTTGTTGCCATTCTTGTGTGTCACTTCCTATCTAATTAAAACTGCCTTGAGGATATCTGCACTGTGCATTACACTGTTAAACAGTAAATAACAGTGCATCCCATTCAGGCATGTTTGTTTTGCCAGGCATGTTGAATGTGGATCAAGCTTTTCTTAACTCAGTTTCAGTATTCATACAACCAAAAGATTATCTTGACAAGTTTTAATTTACAAGTCGATCTCCAGTTGACTTCATCTGCGAGTAGCCAAGCTTTGTCAGATTTCAGATTGCACGTGAGGATCTAAATTTTCAAAGAGTGTGTATACTTGTGTGTGTGTGTGCACGCGCGCATGTGTGCCCAAACCTTAATGTATGCATGACTTTGTAGGCAAGTGTGTCTGCATCTGCGTTTGGGGGAGAGATAGCGATAGAAAAGCAACAGAGGTGATGTTGTGTGAAGAGATGGGAGGCTGCAGACAGATAGTGTCATTCCCTCGGCATCACCATTAAATCTTAATCTCCTGGCCCCTCATGGGAGGAGCCAGCCGAGCATGGGTTTGTGTTTTGCATCTAAATCAAGATGTTGTGTTCCTTCAGAGAGGGCTTTATTGAGACAAAGTTTGATGTGTCTGTTCTCAGCTTCACATACTTCTGGATGCACAGCCTGATCATCCAGCTGCTGCTGTTTGTACTAAAGTCTTGTTAAATTCAATTGCCTCGTAAACTGTAACATCTCTAATCAATTAAAAAGAAGGAGAAAAAACAAAACTCCCAAGGTAGTATAGTAAAGTACCACCAACCACTGAACGATAGTTTCAGCAGATTGCATCATGTGGGCTGAGTTTCTGTGGCAGTCAATACCACCATGTAAAAACAGGCTTGTAATTACATTTGCGTATATATTTCTCTAACACTAATAATGTGATTGACAGTATATAAATCTACAAAACATAGTTTTAGTTTATTTATTTGCACGGGTGATAAAAAAAAAGGCATACTACTTAACAGGAATAAATCACAGTTCATGAAAAAAATGCCCCCCCCCCACACACACACTAGCACAACATACAGAAGAAATTAGAAAGTAATAGGACTATTCAAGAATAGATGAGGCCACAAGATACAAAATTCTATTAGTCTGGCTCATCAAATAAACTCTAAGTTCTGAACTTAAAGTTTGTGAGAGAGGAGGAATGAGTTGCAATATGATGGTGTTTAACCCATAGTCCATCTGATAGAGAAGTAACAGTGAGTTGTTGAAAATCCTGGAAGATATAAATGATTAACACAACTGGAATTATATATGCAGATGACAATATTGAGATAACAAATTAGACTGATGCAAAATATATAGAAAATATACTTATATTTATATATACTTATATTGGACTTGAAAAGAAGTTTCATTTCACAGAAAAGTGGGGCTGAGTGTTCAGTCTGGCTTTTAAATGTAGCAAGTTTGACAAATCTTTTTTGTAAAGACAGTATCTATCACAATTTTATTATTTTAATTCTGAACCAGCTGAATCATTCATTTTTAGTTGTTGACAGTTTCCATGTATCCTGCACCTGTCTCATACTGTAATGTCCTAGTGATGGTGCTTATGGCTAAGACTGTATAGATCCCATGCAGGGTTGAATGTATTTGTACTGTATGCCATCTATTCCTCCCCCTGTGAACATTCCCCCAGGTAACTGATTGTGATTAATTCAGTCAACACACTACATCAGTCAAGGAATGTTGCATCCCATTAACTTTGTTTTGTTTTGACCTAAACATTCCTCATGTTCCACCTCCTTAAATCAGTCTTCTCTCAGGTGTTACTGCCTTACAAATGTTAAGTTGTATCATGAAAAGGAGCAATCAAATGTAAACGCAGGTGCTATGAGGTGTGCTTCTTCCACATCCTCTCTCAGCAGGAAATGGCTTATACTTTTGCACCAACTTCACATTTTCTCAGTTGGGAAAAGAGGTGAGCCATAGTCAGTACGCACTCAGGGTACTCCGCAAAATTCTCACCTGCCACACTTCATTCCATGTACCAGAGAAACCTGTGAGAGAGCTTTTAATTATGGCTAAGGTAAAAATATGAGTGTTTATCCAGAGGGATTAGAGATTCTGGTGCTGACATTCGCAGACGGAGGACGTGATTTGGTTTTCTTTATTTGTTGTTGTTGTTGTTGTTCTTTTCTTCAATGAAGTGTTATATTTTCCCCAACATCAGCTGGATCTGGTATTATTAGATCTGAGTGCACACTTTCAGATATAAAAGGGAAAAATAATCTCTCTGAAAGGGGTAGGCTGACAGCACACTGAGACACAGTGGAAAGCTTGGCTGCTGTTTCAAAGGGAGAACACAGTTAGAAGACTGGTTTGGAGAGGGAAACCTGCTCACTGCAGATAGAAGAGAGTGATAAACCAGCAATGATTCTACTGTACTAGTTATAATTCGTAATGGATATGATTTGTCCCCCTTTTTCCCTTTTTTGTAGCTTGAAGGCAAAGGCCTCCCTTTTCATTCAAGGACAGTTGTAATTTAGTAAAGGATCCGGGGAGATCACATACTGTAAATACAAAGTCTTGGAATTTGCCCATATTTTATTTTAAGATGATTACTGTGAAATGTCAGAAAATCTAATTCTTGTCTCTGAGAAGATTTTTTTTTTCTTCATAATGAGGTGGACAGTTGGTCTGCTAGACACTGATGATTTTTTATCCAGTAAGATACATTCATAAGAATGGAAAACACATAACATTCATCTTGTCTATTATAATTTCCGTGCTGCCCACATGCTCCATTATTCTTGGTAATAGACTCATATCTCCACCAAGTATATTGATTCGTCATTATTTTTCTCAAGCCTCTGGGAATTGCATTGCAAATAATGCCAAATAATGTCATATTGTTGTTGTCTACATTATATAAAGTTGTTTTTTCTTTTTTTTAATTTGTGTGTAGGTACAAGACAACATGAAGAAGACAGGTTTCTGTGGCAGCAGTTTTTTAACATAATGCATAAAGGTTGAACTTCTCATGAACTCCAGTAACTGAAATGTTTACTACATTTTAACATATACTGCTCTAAAGTAGCAAAATAATTTATACATGCAGAGTGAAGACAAGGTCACTAGAAGAACTTCATCATCAAGATTCCTCATGAAAATAAACACCACACATCACTCGCTGGAGTTACACTTTAAGCTAGACAGGAGAGTTGCTTAACAGTATTTTCTCCATCCTTATCAGGCTACCTCAGGTATTCACGAGCAACACATGTAATGTCAATTAATCTTTTGCCACCATTATTTTTTAGAACACGTATCACATCTTTCAGAAGGTGGATTTGCCATTTTAGAAAGAAACTCGTCATTTCTTATTGTTTAGTATGGCTAACCCGCCATTATCCACTGACACTGTCCTCAAAATGCTATTATGGGCTGATTAGGGACATGCCAGCAGTGATCAGAATTTTTGGCCTTGATTAGAGAATATTCACCCCTTTTGTTACTGTCAAGAATGATCAAGAGGAGACACGGTTTGCTAAGTGAGTGAACGTGACTGAGAGCGCCATCATCATCATCATCATCATCATCTCTGTAACACAGTGGCCCCCTCATCTCTGAGAAAACGTATTAACATGCTGCCACGCTGTCATCCCCAGTGCCCTATTTAGACCAGATGGGCCTCATTCAGGTCTTTCACTAAAACACAGACGTGAAGGGATCTTAAATGTCAGTCTCAATATCGCCAAAGCCATAATTAAGAATGAGCTAGCAAAAGGACATGTACTTTTGTGTCATGCTTAGATGGATTGTCCCATATCAAGAAGATAACAGATTAAATTATCAAAACCTAATGAGCCCAGCCTAAAAGGGCTATACAAAAAGTCAGATTTCTAATTTTAGTCGGGGCAAATCCACGACAACCATAAAAAGGAGCGCTTAAAAGGGAACATGCAAAGAACATCAATTATACATTTAAAATCAAAAACAGTTATCTTTCCTTGTCTAGGCAACCATACTGTAACTGGTATGTAGACATTTCATTAGACAAATGCATGAAGATGGCATGCGGAATCTTAACCTTCAATTATTCATGTACATAATATGCAATCTGTATTCTAGAAAGTGTTTGTTTTGTGTTTAAGAGAGGCTTACGTTTTTTATGTCTGAGCACAGCTACATCTGCACAGCTTTAATAACAGGGGGCTTTCTGCATGCTTTGGGAAACGCTGTGATCACTAAGCCTGAGCTCTGACTCCTTGAATTCAACATGCTGTGCATTGGAGTAGAAGTTTTAGTGTGAAAAAATACATGTACTCTAAACTTGCTGAATAAATAACCATTTAAACTAAATAGACATTCTTCTCTGGCTATTTAATTTGTAAACAGTTTCACATTTGATTTAGTAAATTTTGTGATTCACCAAATTATAGATCTATCAATCACTCTATCACTTACAGAGTTTTAAGTGACATAATAATTAAATGCAGCCCATTTTATGGCACTGAACAGACCTGCAACAACATCACAGAAATCATGTTCATGTATATTTCTTTTTCATCCCTGGTATTTTATATATTTGGACGTTGTTTGCACACAACTAATTCTCCACTGGGCCTCCATGTTGGCACTGACTTTCGTTACCGGGCAATTTGTGCTGCATCTGCACAGCATCTATAAATGCAAACCGGTATGCATGAAGGAACTGGAGGCTTGTAAGGAGATGGTATGCTGTACTAACCTTTGAAGAAAGCAGAGCTGAAGAAAAGAGGGCAGGAACCAGGTGTTTATTAGATGTTCTTGTTCAAGGCTTTGTCCTCTCACATAGCCCACAATTATTGCAAACTGTAATAACAGAGTGCATTGTGGGAAGTCAAAGGGTATGCTCCCTGTGGCTTTCTTCCCCCATGGTTGTTTGTTTTTTTTCTGTTGTTTTCCATACAGGAAATCCAAGGCTTCTAATTAAGTCTCGCGAATGAAGCGTCTTAGTCGGCCAGCAGTGAGTGGCTATCGAAAACTCAGCTTCGATGTTTAATTTATCTGCGCTCTATTATTTATGGATGCCGTGATCTGTGTGTATATGGGGCTTTATGCAAACTTTGAGTCTGTGCAGTGTTTGTGAGTTTATGACAAAGACAGAAAGAAGAAATTTAAAATATGAAGCAGTGCATCGAGTGCATCCTGTCTCTTTTACCATCCTCACTCACTGAATTATACATTCACTACATTATATATTTCCACAGAAATCCTCTTACATGTACATATAGGGTATGTTAACCTACACTATAAGGATATTTTGTTTGTTGATGTTCATTCCGGGGTGGTTAGCACTGTCGCCTCACAGCAAGAGGTTTTCAGGTTCGAACCCCGGTCTGGGCTCTTCTGTGTGGAGTTTGCATGTTCTTCCTGTGCCTGTGTTGGTTTTCTCTGGATAATCTGGCTTCCTCCCACAATCCCAAAAAACATACACATTAGATTAATTACTACTCTAAGTTGCCCGTGCGTGTGTGGTTGTCTGTCTTTGTGTGTCAGCCCTGCGATTGACTGGCAACCAGTCCAGGGTGTACCCCGCCTCTCGCCCATAGTCAGCTGGGATAGGCTCCAGCTCCCCGCGACCCTGGCGGATTAAGCGGTAGAAAATGGATGGATGGAAGTTCATTCTCAAGAGGATTGTCCTAAATTTAAACATAACCTCTGTGTACCTAACCCAGTTTAACACAGAAACCATGTTACCTTGTTTTGAAGGTAACTAGTGAATTCTAAATAAGGGAAGCAACCTCAAATCAGCTGTGTATATGTAAAAACCTCTCCTCCTCCTCCTCTCGGCGTTAAATTCACTATGCTTTATTGGCATCAATGTTAGGTGTATTCATTTAGCCAAAGCCTTAAGGATAATACGGTTAAGTAAAGGGATGACAAAATCATACAATTCATTATGTAAAATAAAATCAATAGATATGTAGAATATGTAAAAATAATTATTTGTCACATTCAGTGATACTGTTTTAATTACGTGTCCCTGAGCTTATGAGTTTATGCCCTTTTAAACATGTGCCTGTCGGCAGGGGCTCATTGCTTGGCCTGCATTAATCCAACTTGCATCTGTCTTGAGAGCATCATCCAAAAAAACTTCACATTCAACACTGCACTTCGTTAGTTCCCCAGCAATACACCCACAAACTTTGGAGTCGATCGGATGAGCGGTTGTCAAGAAAATTTGAAATACAGACGAGCAGACAGACAGACATTCCTCCGTGTAGTCACAAATTGTGCAGCTGAGTATACTGCAAGTCCCTCTCCTAATACAATCTGTTGCTTTTCACTGTCATCTGTCTCTGTGAAGTTTGGGAGTAACAAATCGAATTTCTTAAAGCATTCCACTCTGATAATATTATATTTGTCACATTTTAAGAGGAAGTGCGTCTCTGTCTTTACCTGACCTGTCCTGCAGTGACAACAGACTCTGTTCTCTGTGGGTTGCCAGGACTTATGTCATCGTATTTGGTCAGGATCTGCCTCTGCTTTGTATGTCTGACAATAAAGGGATACCATTTTATATTAATGGTTTAGGGACAGATAGCAATTGTTTTGAGTCTTGGTTTGATCCATCTAGTGTTTCAGATAGGCGTCTTTTGTTAAGTTAATAATTAGATGACTAGTTGATCTGGGCTTCTTTTGTTGGATCATAATCATGTTTTAGAAGTGTTATCTGGCTGTCAGGGCCTAGTTCTAACAGCACTGCTCAAGGTGGTCCAGGTGCTGCTGCTTTGGTGACAACAACACTAGCTTTGAGCAGGAATTTGGCTTCTTTATCGTTAAGGGTTCAGCCAGAGTTTCCAGATTGATTCAGTAGTGCAGTGATTTGGTAAAAAGCTAATTTGCCCTTCACTCAGGGCATTGTGTTCCATAAGGAAGGCCAGCATCTGGGCATTGATAATTCTGTAAAAAAAGGACTGTTCACACAAATGCCTCAGTAGCTGTTCGAGTCTGATTTACCTCCACTCTTTTGTGTTGGGGAAATACGCCCCCAGCCCCAGATCTAAGGAAAGCAGCCTGACTGAAGAGCGAGACTGAACAACTGAAGCGGGGCCTGTCTCAGCTCAGGGGCTGCTGTGTTTCAGCATCTCTGTCCTGATGCCGTCAGATCCAGATGCCTGTTGCTTTGCAACTCTGCCATTGTAATAAGGTAATCAAGGGGGTTCTGTTTATTTTTGATTATTGATTCAAGGATTGTCAGTTTTTCTTGAATTTGTGTCTGTTCGTGATTGATTTTAACTGAAATTTGCTCATGTGGTTTTTCAAAATAATCCTTTCAAATGTTACTATTTTGCAGGCCCAGGTTGTCTTTTTTGTGACAGACACTGGTTCTTTGAACATAATTTTGTCTCAGATCTGTATTTTATGGCTGAAGGTGCTTTAAGTTGGAATGCTGTCTCATTTGTTACCTTTTTGCAGTTTTTGTCGTACCACCCATCCTTTTTTCAGTTTAGATGCAGACCTGTTCTTATTAAGACCAGCTGTTTCTGTTGTCATATATATTGGTTTTATACTTTTATCTCGCTGTCTCTCTCTCTCTCTTTCTCTTTCTCTCTCTCCCTCTCTCTCTCCTATGTCCTTCAAGACCTTCTCTCCACAAACTACATCATCAGCAGCAGGTGATGATAAGGTGGATGGGGTAATAAGGTTCATGACACTTCTACCTACAGTGGCCAAGGACCATGTTTTCTTTCACTTCAGCCTTTAATGTGCAGCGATGCGGCTCTAACCCGCTGAATATTAGGCACTAGGCAGAGCCAACTGAGGGCTAAACCCACGCCTCAAAAAATGGCTTGAATCAGCAGGTGTGACTGGGAAGGATAGCCTGGATTTGAAGAAGGGGGAAATGCAGGGAAAATAAATATTTCATGGAACATTTTCTCACAACATAGTTGAAAAGGAGCAGGGATAAAGATCAATAGTAGTAAGGGATCTGGCTACACACAGATAGAGTTACTGAGAGAGGGTAATACACCTTCAAATAGCAAGGGTACCGGCTACATAGTTGGGGTTCGTTTTAAAAGAGTGCATAGAATACTGTGATATGAGAAACTGGAATGCTTCATTTTTTTCTAACATATTTTACTGTAAAATAACTGCTAGTAGAAATATTGCTTTCAATAAACACATGGTCAAATTTAAGGTGTTTTTTTTTTTTTTTTTACTTTAAGAATCTTAAAAATAGTTGTATTACAAATCTACAACCAAAAACAGAACACATTATGACTGTATTTAACTAATTTGTTAAGACGATTATGAGTGTATCACTAAAAGCAATCCACCGTTATACAGTTGTTGATCCTAAAACACCCCCAGCCAAACGCAGGCATCAGGGCAGGTCATGTGTTTAGCTGTAAGAGTGAAGCATTAATGCAGATTAAGGTGGCCATGCTGGGTCAGCATATATAATGCTGACAACACAGTGAGTGATTTACATTTACAGCAGCACCTAGAAAAACATGTTATTCTAACATTACATTTTACATTTTTTATTTTTGAATGGGAGTTTATAAGGATAGGCGTGATGTTGACTTTGGTTTCATGCTATGGTTTCATCAGCACAAGAAATCCCCACTGTAATTCTTTTGTGAAGGCGTCCACTGCTACACGATGAGTGGTTGAAATGCTGATAGGTAAATGGCCAGTGGAGCAACCGCAGTGAAACAAATAAGCCTATGTCATGCAGGAAATTAGACTGAGAGGAGCAATACTACACCTAACAAGCTTACAGCACTTTGAATAAGGTGATTGAGAGGGAGGCAGTTTCCTGGGCAGGAGCCCTGGACCATCAATCTTCAGTCTCACATATCCTATGGCCCCTGTCCAAGAATCACACACACACACACACACACAACAAGGTGAGAGAAGGCACTTAAGGGCCTCTGCTTCGTTGGAGCTGCTCAGTATCCAACAGAAAAACTGTGGCTGTACTGGATAACAAACATCCTGGATGAGAATGTATGTTACTGGGTTTTAAAACAGGAGCATTCCTGGAAAGATTCTTTGGGAGTAGTAGTAATAGTGATTTCTAGTTTTCACTATATTAGCACCACCATATTATCACCATAACATCTACATCACAGTGTGTGTCCTTGGATGATTTTCACAGTAGGGTCATAGAACGAGTCCATCCAGGTGTAAATCCTCCACATCCACCACACTACACATACAAACCATATAACACTGTGAAGCTTAAAAGTAAATATGATTTGGACTACATTCGCTTAAGTGATAGTTGTCTCATCCTTGTTTACTCATCCCTGGTAGCCGTTTGTTGATTCACTCTGCCTAAGTCAAGCTGTCCCAGTAATTTGAAAATTTCCCCGCCCCCAGCTACTCCAGGGGTTACTGCGCTCTCTTGCTGACCCTGTGCTCTGATCCCTCTAATGAAATGCATATGCAGAGATTGATCCTTGAACTATAACAAAGACAGAATTGAACTGAATATATTGTGGTGAAAACAGTATACTCACACTTGAATCTGTGCAAGGACCGAGGTTCCCAACTGCTAGAAATACAACACCATACCCAGCCCGGGTAAATAATACTGGTACTTTGTAATTTAGCATTCTTAAAACAGGAGGAAGTCCTTTCTCTTCCACCTCCACCTATTTAAGATCATGAATCCTCTTCGTTTTTAGATGGACTTAGTCTTCAGCCATTCACAGGGAAATATATGATGCATCAAGCTCATAAGACTACATTTTATGTGTTCAATCGGGAGTTGAAATGGTCTTGAGTGATGGGCTCAGTGAGGGAGTGGACTTCATTTTAACGCCTGACTGAAGGTGAACCTGACCTCTCGCGTGTGCGGAAAGGACGGTAAAACTCCAAGCAGTGTAGCATAAGCATACACAGCAAGTTCAGTGGCTCTAAGGGGTTATTACCCCAAGGAGATGGGCTAGGAACACTGCCAGGGAGAGAGGCCATTATCAGTTTGTTGGTACAGGTGATTATGGTTTACTCTGCCATAAAAATCATACAGTGCACTCAGCCTAAACTATATTTAGTTCCACTACATGGCATCGGCTGTATTTACAGATGTTATATTTATGTTTATGACTCACTTTCCATTTATATTCAAAGAGACATCTCACCCAAATCACAAAAAGCATCTATTCCCTCCTACCCTGAAAAGCATGCACCAAAAGTAGGACTATTTTTATTTGTTTTTGTTTGTTAATAGATAGACAAACACACACTTTTGATGGACATTTTTGGGGGTAATGAAGTCCATATAAACAATACTTTTAAGCCAGTAGCCTTAATGAAAATGAAAAATGAAACAATAGATGTCTCTTTGGGAATAAACAGGAACAAATGTGGCATTTAGAAAGTAGACACTAAATAAGAAACAGCAAAGCATGCTGGGATGCAGAGGGGTGTGAAGAAATTGGCCATTTGTCATCTTGGATAAGGTCACTATGTAACTTGCAAACGGCAAAGTAATTGACTGCAGTGGGGATGTTATAGCTAATAGTGGCTCAAATGAAAAGCCGTGGAACATATAATGATGTTCGATGCTTATTATCTCATTTCCAAACAAATGAAAATCATCACCAGTGCCATCATCATAATTAAGACACCAACGCCTGCGAATGGCAAGAGAGGTGTCAAAGGGCAAATGAACTCCCCCAGACACTGCTTTGACGATTTCTCCATGAACACGGTGTTAAATTTTGGTGAGAGGGACATTAGGAGTTAATCACTGTGTATGGACTTAAAATGAACATAAGCGGATAGTACAGTATCAGTGTTTGTGCAATGATAAGTGCTCTCTTTCTGATCTAAGCCTCAGCTAAAGTGTTATATTTGTGGTATCTTTCTTGCATGTGGTATATAGGCACACAGCTGTGGGTAGCTTTCTTAATTAAGTTTGCAGTGCTTGGATGAATGCAGTTGAGATAGACCCTAATTGCTTTTATACACACGTATTTCATTCTTATTGAGGAGTACATGGTGAGTGCTTGACTGCAGTGAAAATATGAATTGTAAATAAAATAGTTATGCACGTCTGATTACGATTAGACATTTCAGAAAGTGACCACAGAGCTTATTTATATTCATCCATACCGTTTGCCTGCCACAGTATATAAGCTCTTATCACCATTATTTTCACAAGCATGTAGTGGTACTATAATGTTTTTGATGGTACAGCAAACATCCCTACAGCTGCACAATGAAGATTGCTAATTATTACCACATACTGTAGAGGAATTATTACCTGCTGTGCATGACCCCCCCTGGCAAGCAATACATGAAAGCCACTTTCACAGTTTGGACCCATCTTGGAGTCTGAAGAAATACAAAGAATGATGAGTTTTTGTCTGTAGAATTTGTATTACTGGCCATTGTTGCGCATTGTAAGTACAGTCTCTGAGCCATAGTGTGTCATCCCATAGGAAAATGTCCAGATAATCTTCTTTTGTGATGGGGAAAATAGAGTAATTTTGTCATGTCATCCAGGAAAATAAAGTGAACTTGAAAGTCAATGCAGCAGATTGAAGAAATCATCAATTTACTTTGATGTTTTACTTCAAAAGTGCAGCACAACTCTAGAAAACAGGCCACTGCCAATTAAGAGATCATCAGCAACAAACTTTATTTGGACCATTTTTCTATTTATTTATTATTATTTATTTTTTATTTGTATTTTATTAGGGTCTGTCTTTAATGCATTCATTCAACCATTGCTAGCTCAGTTATAACAGTTACAGACAGTCGTGCCTATATACCACGTCAGTAAGATGCAGGCTAACCTTTTAGCAGTGGTTTAGACCAGAAACAGTGCTTAACAGCCCATAACTAATTACACTGCATTACCTTCTTATTATAATTTTGTAGTCCATACACGGTGATTAACTCTCAGTGTCCTCACCAGTGTGTGACAGAATACAACACCTACATCCCATATTTCTTTGTGCAGCAGTTTTTGTTATTTCTTGCTGAGTCACGTAGGCGCCATCAGGGTTGGAATCAGGGGAGTTTTAACAAAGTCACATGTACACATTCATCTTTCCACTAGTGGAATATTTTTTATATCCAGCGTATAAAAACAGGCCATCAGAAACTTTAAAGATTCATTATGGACCTGGTTGACTCATCAGGCATAAATAACTCAAATAAAAAAGATTTTCTGAGCCACAGGAAAAAACTGAAAACATCTGTGTGTGTGTTTTTTTTTTTTTTTAAACAGATATAGTTCAGGATGGAATGGGATATAGTTAAAACCTCACACTGCAATCCCTGACTACCCTGCGACATTCACCACCACAAAACAGGACACAGATTAAGGCTGAAGAAAGCTGTTGATAATATATCATAAGGACCTAACCCTAATTAAGACAGAGTTAACCATGTTTTTAGTAGTACTACCATGCCATTGTGGATCCTAGGTAATATTTATGCCAGAAAACAAATCTGGTTACAATGGAGATTTGTTTACTGCAATTTCATTTCATCCAATAGTTGTTATTTTCCACTGTTGTTATATTTCCAACTTGCCTCAGGAATATCTTAAGAAGACAGGCGCCGTCTGCATTGTCTGCGCAGTTTTGGTTGTTTATGTTTTTGTTGTCCGCTCTACTCCATCAGGAAATAGTAAAAACCCCAAAAGATAAATTGTCCCTGTGTGTTTTTTGTCAGTCCCGCTGTTGTGATTGTGTTGTCAATCTCAACAAGACTGCAGCTGTCAAACCATGCTGCTATTTAATTCTGTCACTTGGTGAACCATTCCTGACTGCACCCTTGTCGCCCTCAAGGACGTAATAACTAGCTTTAGTCGCTACTGAGAAGGATGAATTGCGGTGGTGCCAGGTAGCCTACTCTCTCTGGCACTCTTATCTTTCAAGTTGTCTTTCCCAGTCTTGTTTTAATTAGATTAAAAGTTGTCTGCACCTCTGGGGAGGAGCTGCAGGCCTGGGCCACTGCCTGAGACATTGTGTGCAGAACTCTTTTTTTGAGGCTCAAAGGCTGCCAAGACATTCCTGAGTGCTTAGGTTGCTCAAACTGTGCTTGGGTCAAACATCATGCTTGTTGGCATTGGCAATGTTTTGAGGTGACTCAGTGGCTAAATGTGTTTATGAAGCAGCAGGTTTACCCTTGTTTGACTTAGCTAACAAAGAATGAATTAAAACAATATTTTAAAGGTTACAACCAGCTCGTTAGCTTTTCCCTGCACCTCTCAGACTGATAATTCCTGTTTAACAAATGAAATTTCCCTTTTTTTCTCGCTTTTTTTTTTACTTTGTTCGGAATTGCAAGTGATAAATGATCTGATTAAGCATGAAGATTGCACGTAATTAGCAAGCTTGAGTAATTTTAAACAAAAAACATCAAAAAAAACATCCATGACACACCACTGTGAGCAAAGAGTGGCTGTCATGAAAGATCTTGTGCAGTTCAGTGGTTTTTGTTATTTGGCTGCTTAACAGTTGGCTGGTCTACACTAAGCATCTTGAAGGTCTTAAAGCTGCACCATAAAGAATTCTTACGTACTTTGAACTCAGTATGATCTTGGTCTTCTGGCCAGGAGACCTCTAACTTTAACTTTTAAATCTGTAAATCTACATGCAGTTTCTCTCTGTTTTTGAGGTCAGAACAAACTTCTCCATATAAACCAGCAGAGAGAAACTCGGAAAAGCTTCTTCCCTCGAGCCATCAGGGTGGTGAACTGTGTCCTCTGACCTCTGTGATATGTTGTAGTTCTGTGAATCCTTAACACAGCACTTTGCACAAAATGGTAAAGTTTGCATCGCAACCGTGTATATGTTTATTGCAACAGTGTAAATGTATATTTTACATTTCTATATACTTAAAAACTGCACAGCCCACCTACACACTATGGTTAATATAGACTAGCATTTTACGTACTTATATATAATATATTAGAATTTTATTGTGTTAGAATTTTTATCCTTTTTCTATTTATTTTTTTCTCTTACTCTAATTATTTCTCCTTATTGCACACTAGTCTTTTTAGCACAGCCTCAAGAGTATAGCCTCCTGCATTTCACAGCACTTATTGCATAAGCATGTGACAAATAAATCTTGAATTTTGAACATTTGGAAGCAGTTTTACAGCTACATTTCAATTAGTCAAGTAAAGCTGCAGATAAACTCAGAGAGGACAAGATCGTCCTGCATTTCACAGCACTTAGCATGTGACAAATAAATCTTGAATTTTGAACATTTGGAAGCAGTTTTACAGCTACATTTCAATTAGTCAAGTAATGCTGCAGATAAACTCAGAGAGGACAAGATCGTTAAACTCTAAACTAATCAAAGCTCAAAGCTGAGTTGAATTAAAAGTCATTGGTACACAGACTTACGTTGCTTTACTCAGTAGATCTTTCTCATAACAAGTCTAAATTGGTTGGATTTATCATCTGGACACATTTGCTTAGCACAGATAAAAAATATACCACTGGAAACTAACAACACCACCGGCTCCTTTTCTAGGATTTAGATATCCCATTGCTATGATAGTATGTGGCAGGTCATATTCTTTTTGATGTGAGAACATCTAAATGAAGTTCACATCAATTTTTCAACTAATTTCACTAGACACTACACTGGTTCAACCCCGGGTTCACCTTATTGTACGACAACTTTCCTAACACAGAGACACAATTCCACACGTACAACTGTTGTCAGGTGTGTTGACGGGATGCCAGATGTGTGGCGGTCCAACTATCCATCACTTGTTCAGATACTAAAATTGCATAGGATTTTCATATGAATTAATGTGACAGTGATTCATTATGATGCAGATCAGCCCAATGCTCATTCAAAGAAGAACACAACCCTCAGCTGCTCTTCAGCTGTAGAATCCCAAAGGAAATCATCCTGTGTTAGCTGGAAAACTGGACTGACATGAACTCAGGATAGCTCTTTTAATTTCAATCTGTGTTTCAGATTTCAGGATGCTTACTTAGCAAATGTGTCCATAATTTAGATTCATGACATTGGCTTCATTGGCTCCTTTATGTTTTTTGGGCCTTCCTCAGATAAATGTAGGTCAAAATGTGTCATAGCTTTCCATATCTTACCCAACTAACAAAATGTGTGTCCTGCAACACTGTACAACAAGGTATTGTCACATAGTTTAAATTGTTAAAGAATCATAATATTTAAAAGAGTTTGGTTGTTGTATTTTGATTATAACACTACTCATTGTTTTGCTTTTTATGTGTGAAGCTCGTTAGGAAAAGCCATGAGGCAACATGAGGCGCCTTAAATTCACATGTAAGCTCTCCATGAAGTGTTCTAGCTGCTGAAGCGTGTTTTTTTTTCACGATAAAGAGACATAATGTTGACGACATGGCAATGTGTTTTTGCTGGAATTGCATTTAATTGAATACATGAGGGGGTTGCAAGCAATTACACTGGGTGAAAAGTAATAACAAGTGATGAAGTATCCAAGTAATTCTAACAAGCCAGCCGGGTTGAATGGAGATTGAGTGGCTTCAACATCCTCTAACCTCCAACCTGATGATTAATATCTTGATAATGCACCACACCTACTCTCCCTGCTCAGATATTGTGCTGACAGCAGGAAGACGCGAGTGCCAGTTAAAGTAGTTTGAATGGAGCCAGTGACAAAGCAATATTTTATTTTATTTATCTTACTTCTCCTGCTATTCATTGCAGCTATTCATTCCCCCCTGTGACAGCCCAAGCCATAGCATACATTGATATGTGGGGAAACGAGTTGTAAAGTACAGGGAAATGTTCCAAGCCAGACATTTCCATTCATTGTAAAGGGGAATCCTATCACATTAGAGGAAGGAAGGGATAAAACACAAACATGTTTCATGTCCTGTTGTATTGATTCAAGAATAATTATTTGTTCCCAAACAGATTTTCATTGTCTAAGTAAACCACTGACCTGACACGAAGTATTTCAAGTGCAATAAATTATTCAGTGAAGTCTGGGATGATCCACATCAAAGCAGATGGGTTCGGTGTCATTGGTAAAAGACATTTCATGTAAGTGAGTGAGTAGATTCTGAATTTGACCTACTGATAGATAGATAGATAGATAGATAGATAGATAGATAGATAGATAGATAGATAGATAGATAGATAGATAGATAGA
>JBBMJY010000002.1:18779321-18805610 GCA_037833715.1 Toxotes lorentzi | reverse complement strand
AGATAGATAGATAGATAGATAGATAGATAGATAGATAGATAGATAGATAGATAGATAGATAGATAGATAGAAAAAATAGGCAGTTACTCAACAGTCTCTCTCTATCAGTTACACAGGGAACCATCACAACTTGTGTAACCAATTACTCTGTTTCTATTTGCATAAATGTAAAGTGTGCTTGTTCCCCCTTGTATGACTGACCTGTTAGTAAAACCTAAACTCCAGTCAGAGATTAAAGAATGCTCACAAATGTGGCTTTTTGCTCCTTGTGACAAAAAGGACAAGATAATGAGTTCTGGGGGAGAGGCTTTTTGGCACTGTCGAGTGAAATCCCTTCCTCTGAAAATGAAGGCTTTTGGCAGCACATCTCAGTGTCTCTAACTGTATTTACGGGAAAGAAAAAAAAAGGAAATGAGGAAAGAAGCCCGGCTTGACCTCGTGCTGTGTCATTGCGACCGCTTGTTGTTTATCTTTGTGTATTCGGCAGGATTGAGTGCATTGTTTACAGGATTATCAGGCATCCGCATGGACCAGCTATGAATGCAAACTGTGATAATGTTTCTTTCTCTCCAAAATGGAAGTGTAAAACCCTTCCAGATTACCAGTGACTGTGACTGACTAGGGGTGCTGGCCATACCACAGCCAGAAGCCAAGTATCTCCAAGCTAGCAACAAAGCAAATAATACTCTTCCACCTTTAGATTAGTCATTTTAAACTCAATGTTCATATAAAATTGCAACAGTTATTATGCTCCAATATTGATAGATTTCAGTGTTAGTTGTGTTCTTTTAAACAACATTCACTGACAAAACATGAAATAGCAAGAAAAATGTTACATCTTGTGTATATAATGGGGTTTTTTTTGTTCTGTTTTCTTCTGCAAAAATGAATGGTGTGGTTTAAGTAGAGGCTGAAAAATGCCACGTACAAATTAAGGATAGAGTGAGAGAGAGGCAGGAAACAAGACTAGTCTGTAGCACTCTTGTGTTTTTTGCATGTATGTGTTTTTCTACGTGTATCTTTGGTTTAACATATGAGTGAACATGGATGAAACACAAAGAGCATGGAGGAGAGATAAAGACAGCGAACGCTGCCTTGCTTTGGACAAAGACATGGCCCTTTGCAGACGGCTTGTTAAAGCTGCAGTGGATGAGTCAGAGAGCAGTCCCCTAACAGGAGCCCTTGTTGTTCGGAGTCCAGTCTGGTTTCATCTTGTCAGCCTTGCTCAGGGCAAGTTTAAAAAAAAAAAAAAAAAAAAAAAAAAGTGCTGCACGGGAAGTCTTCTCCATGTCCTCATCTTGACATTTTCCTCTCCATTAAATCACCTGGAGGCTCCACAATAATTTCCTGTCCCAAGATAAAGTGAAACCATCAGTTTTAACTGAACTATCACCCAAATGACAAATCTTGCTCCGTTTTAAATTTATTTTAAATTATACATAGTCATTTGCATTATTATTTTAGAAAATATACTGTTACATATGAGGATGCTTGTGATTACTTAAATGTGCACACATAAATACAGTTGCATTCCTGCTGACATGGAGTATTTCTAGTGAGAAAATCTATAATGGCTGTATGAGTAAATGGGCTAAATGGAAGAAAATTTTGATTTACATCTACTGTGAGAGCAGTGCAATGATCAGATGACAACAATAACAACTTCATCATCTGTTTAGCCCAGAGCCTTAGCTGCTACTGAAGCATGAACAGGGTTAGGGAGGCAGAGAAGCACGGCTTCATTAACCCTGAATTACAAGTATAAACTGTGGTGATGAAACACTCGTACCAAAGCATAATGCTTTTTGTTCAGTATATTACAATTTAAATATTCTGACATTTTCTCCAAAACATTTATGCATCTCTTTTAAAGAAAAAATAAAACAAAAATAGACTACAGACCTACCTTACTATCATTCTTCCAAGTTTAATTTCACTAACAATAGGTAAGTTAGTGGGTTAACCTATTCCTATTACATACATTATAGAAGGTGGTCATGTTGGACAGGTGTCATTGACCTGGTTATTGTCCCTTTGCCATGAGAAAAGATGAGTGAAAAGACTCTGCAGAGACCATCATCAGTCTCAATTTTAATGAAACTAAAACTGTTCAGTAAAGACACATTGTTTTGGCCAAAGGGGAAAGCTGATGTGTGACCAATCTTTATTTTTTTATTTCAGTGCACACAATGAAATTTGCTGCTCGGGAAACATCAGCATCATGTTTTTTCATGTAGTTATGGAACTCATTTTTTTACTGTTAATATTGATTGTGTAATGATTTAAGTGTGTTTAGGAACTTTGGAAAACTCACTAGTGAAAGGCAGAGGCTTCCATATTAACCTCTTAAAACATGCAATACATGCAGTATGCCTTCAATACCTATACATACACACTCTGTGTGTGTAGATTAGCCCAGATATCAGAACGCCAAAACTTCACATATGAACACTGGTCTCTGGCCATTCTGTCATATAAATTAACTTTACACCATAATCTCTTTTGTTAATTCATACAAATACATAAGAATATAGGCTGATCATAGACCAGAATTTAGGATCCATAGTCAGGTTTTCTGTATAACAAAATTATGTTTGTATTTTGAAAATTGTCTGTGACAGTTAAGTCACTGTTATATCTGTAGCTTTTTGCAGCCATTTGTGTATTATGCTTGTATGCTGTTTGCTCCTATAGTTGCAGTGCGACACCATTTAATCTGTGCTTCATTATGTGCTGTAGGTAATGATGCTATATATATGTAATGTTTTTTCTGTTTGCAAAACATTACATCAAATGTTGCATATTGTGTATATGGTGCACAGTATGCATATATATTATATCAGTTATGTTTTATACAATATTTGTAAATATACCATAGCACATGAACTGAATGTACATGTATCGCAATGAATTGCCACACGTTTGTATATCGTTATTTCCACCATATGTGGATCAATAGTGAAGACCCGCCAAGGCTTCTCAGTACCTGTGTGTCACAGATTGCAGGCAGTTAATATTTCAGTACAGTGGAGCTGCATTTGGCGACAGCCAAGGAGTCGGGTCAGGTTAAAAGGGCTGTTGCGTGCCAGTGCCCAAGAGAGTCTTCAATATTTGATTTCTTCTTCGGCTTCCTCTTCTTTTAATTCACTTTAAATTGAATCCCCATATTTGTAGTTCAAAAATAATGCTACAGAGACCCTGTGCTGAACTATGTAGATGTTTTTTCCCCTCTGTATTTTAGATATATGTATGTATATGTGTATACATAGATGTGTGTGTGTGTGTGTGTGTGTGTGTGTGTGTGTGTGTGTATATATATATATATATATGTCACAGAGCTTACCAGCCTGTACTGTGTGACGCTTTAAAGCAACTTATACCAAAGGGACAAGACACTCAGAGGATGTTATGGTGGTGAGTTTATCCAGACAGAGCACTTAATCTTGGAGGTAGTAGACTTTGGATTCAGTTTCATGGAAACTGAATCCGTGGATGGAAATGTGTATGCACCTAGAAGTGAAATTTAATTTGGAGTGTAAACGCACACTGCAGGGTCTCAGTTGAGGGCAATGGGACACATGTTGCACTCTGTGTTGTGATCTAGGGTAAGCTGGGCAGCTTTCTAAAATTATTGCATGAAAAGTATAATTTACTTTGCGTACATTGACTATGTGACATTATTTCAGGAAGATTGAGGAAATCCAGAAAAACATTCTCTCACCCTCACTGTTCTTTAACTTTCTAGGGGGGAAAAAAATGACCAAGTGAAAGTTTTTATCTTTTTTTTTTTACTACATATTTAGTGTTTCCTCAAAGTCTCTCCACACTGTAATATTAGCTGCTGATCATCTGAAGTGGTAAAAACCCAAAGTGACAGATTTGGCTGACCTTTAAGGCTTTTCAGACGTAGCAGCTCAGAATGTGGAGACAAATAATGTCCTTTTTCAAAAGTATGGTAGCTTTCAATTAGCTCTCAGCAGGCCAGTTCACATGACACTGGAGCCACAATTCTGCAACACCTGCAGCCTGCAGAGCCGCTAGTTCAGTGACCACAGAGTAAACCAAGATTTTAGCTCTGTAGTTCGAAACGGAAATCCATTTTATGATTATCACCTTAATGTAAATACTTAACATAAAGAACAAAACAAATAATCATCAGTGTAACATGAAATCTATAATCTATTAAGGGCTTTTTTTTTTAGAAACCTCTTATATCTCTGATGTTACGATGTCAAACAGTCACATAAAATACATAGTAATATTCAGGCTGTTTGGTTTTATCCTACAGCAAACACAGCTTTCCGGTCACTGAGCTATGACCTCTTGATGCCACATTCAACAGAATTCATTAATCAAAAGTGACAGACTTGTCAAGCTTGTATTCAGAGATTCAGAAACAGAGTAAATACATAATCATGAAAACAATATTTATTATAAACCTGTAATTTAGGAAAAAGCTTAAAAATGTACCATTTCAATGAAATAAAAGCCCATAATAATGGGAGAGGAGTTCTTACAGGATCCCCTTGGAGTACAGATTGTGGTGATGGCAGAGAGACTGCAGGTGAATGATGGAACCTAATTCCCATCTTATATTTGTGGGACACTGAAGATAAAGGTGGTGATGGATTAGGAGGTGGGCCGTGCAATTTTTGTTCTGTAAGACAGAATGGCAGGTTCAACAATGATATTTAAATATCAGCATCCACCAGCCTACTGCAGGAAGAAAGTTAGATTGGTTCAACACGGTGGTTCGACACGGTGACATTTGAAATGTATGAATGAATGAATGGATTTTTTTTCCAGTCCTGACTACATTGGACAGATGAAGGAGGAGGTGGAAAATACTGAAGAGACAGTAGAAAAAGTTTCTCAATAAAAAGAGGAAATAAAACAATGAAAAAATGACTTCCACAAAAACTTAATAACCTTCAGGGGGCACAGTAATAACTTCAATTTTCTTGCTTAATTTTAAAAGTCCAACCACATTAGATTGTGCTGAGTGTGTCAGGTCTGGAAAGCTGATACTTGAAAGCCATTTTATTTCAGTTCCAAAATAGAAACCACTGGCTCATTGGCTGCAGTTTCACATCTGTGTAATGGTTTATACATGATCAAAATTAACCTTTGTTTTTGTTCACATTAGGCATGAGTGCTACTGTCATATAGCTTCAATGACACAGATAAGGAAAGTGGGTAGATTTTTAACAATTACTTAGACACTGGCTTGCTTCCTGTGTCTGTGCATACCATCTACTATAGTTTTGGTAAATAACAAACGCACAGGTATGAATGCTACCAGTGACTTTTATTATTATAGGCAAATCTCCACTGTGCAGTTAGAAGAAAACAAAACTGTATATTTTTTCTGTCACATCTGAAAACAGTGAATGTGAAGACAGAAAGAAAACATGGCTTCCTTTTAGACTTGGTGGAATGGGATATGTTTATCAGCAGACCTGTCTGATCAGAGTCCCATCAATTCCCTCCAAAGAGCAATTTGTCCTGGGCCTTTCTTTGTTGTACTATCAGAGCAATGTCGCACAGCAGATTGTCTCCTAGGATGCAGTACGGGTGGTCGGAGATGAAGAAGGAGAAGAAGAAGAAGGAAGCGACAAGAGTGTTGCCCTAAATTGCTATCGATTCAGTTGTTTGAACCTTTTTCTTCAGGAGGTTAAGAGTCTAGGAGGAGCTGTGGCTGAGGTTCAAAGGAAGGAACTGTCATTCGGTCTAAATTGAAAGTGATGTCTGTCGTACCCTGTCATCCCTCTCCAATTGTCCAGTTAGAGGAAATTCAAAAAGTGAAATATTGTGGGGATTCTCACCCAAATTTTCAATCAACTATCTTTCAGGGCTTGCCAAGGAAAATGCTCTTATATTTCTTTATTATACCTAAGCCCTTTATCATTGCTTTTTTATAATGTATAATGGAATATTTTTTATTGTATCCACATAAGAGCTCGGTTTCTGGCAACAACAGGTCAGCACAGTTGCAGTAATGTGAGATATCTGGTTCAGGATAAAGGTTTAAAGCCACTGATTTCTAAACAATATACTGTATAATGTTTTTCCACAAATATTGATACAAATACAACTTGATGCTCACTACCTGTTATAAAAGTTATTGACTGAAATAACGAGTGAGCCTCTGCACTCCTTGGAGAAAGCAGACAATGCCAAATAGCCTATGATGGATTATGGCCTCTGAAGATGCCTGATAGTTTCTTAGTGAAAAGATCAGTGGAACTATGGAAGGCAGTGGCACTTTGATTTATAAATGTCACAACAAGCACTGAGCAGGAGTTTGAATGGTTTTGAGGTAGTTGTCAGATATCCATAAAAAAAAAAGAAAAACAACTATAAACTTGCTTTGATTGACCCAAATGTATCTACATGTTACAAGAGCAAATTTGTTTTGATGTTATATAATACAGTGAGAATAGGAGGTTCAACACATTTGTTACCCAAAAATACTCTCCACTGCATCACTCCATGTTTAACTGAGGTAAACTATCACTTTTTCCCTATTAAAGAGCTCACAAATTGCTTTTTGTCCAGTATATCACTATGGGGTTAAAATTATTCCAGCAAGCGTTCAAAACTGCACTTACAGCTTGTGGGCTTTAAAAGCCAACCAGTGCTCAGAGAGGATTATTTTCTTATTTTTACATGACTGGGACATTTGTTACAAAAACACCTGGTTCTAAAGTATATGAGAGTGGTACCTTGTATGAATGGAATATTACCCTGCAAAATGGCTTCTTTGAGCTCACTTTAAAGTGTACACATGGCAGTACATAACATCTTTCATCCCTTGTTTAATAACAGTGGGATAAAAAGTCAGTAGCAGCTGGTGCCATGTTCTGCAAGGCAAACTTTATACTCATTTCCCTCTTTCATGTCCCTCCTCCCTCCTCCTCACTCCTCTTTCTTCCTCTCTCTCCTTCTCTCTCCCTACCTGTATCTACCTTTGTCTCTCAGTCTCTTACTTTCCTTACATCAATAACATTTGAAGAATCACAAATATTTCATAGCCATGCCTGTGGAAGGAGTCCATCAACTTGAATGGATTCCATCAACTTGAAGTGATTTGCATTTCTTAAACTAGGCAAGCGCAATGCATTATGCAACACTGGCAATTCATTCTGAATAAATCCAGGAGCTGAGTAAGTATTTGGGAATCTAACATTTCATGGATTCCTTTTTTTGGTTATTTGCTACCAAAGAGACGTAACAGGCTGTTTCTGTATAGATTTAAAATGAAATCTGAAAATGAGAGAAGCAGACAACTTCTTTAATATCTGTAGTAGCACATGGGAATTTTGAAACTTATAGCTAAGATAAATAGTTGTGATTTTCTCGCAAAGGCATGATTGATTTTGTGGGCAAAGAAATCAGATTCAACGTGCTACAGTGCACAGTGGACTCTGAGGACTGGTTGTGTTTTCACTGTCCACCTGGTGGCTCTAGCTCAGCTTCCTCAACCCATTTAAGTGGAAGACAGCATGCTCTGTTCTGCAAGGGAGTCTCATTGGAGAATACTGATCAGGTTGTGCTCTCTTGTTGGTCAAGTGAGTTGTGCTAACCTATCTTCTTCACAGAAGTGAAAGTGCTCAGAGGATGGGCTTTTTAGCAGCAACCTGAAGGGTCTGCACAGTTGAATGTTGCTGCTATGGTCTCGGTTGTAGCTTTTGAGCATGAAGTAGGAGTTGGGGGATGTAATAGCTGGTGACTGAAAGATTAGGGCTGGACATAGTGCTTAGAGATTACTGTTCAGCTTTAGTTTGTTAGTGTTGCATTTTGCCATTTAATTTATTTTAGGACTAAAAGAAATTTGATCAGTTTTTGAAAAACAGCACTCTAATTAAACTAAATTGCTGTGTCCAGTATTTTAATTTATATTCTACAAGCTACTATCTTCCAAAAATGCAGGCAGCACCTTAAAACCCAAGACAATGTCCCCTAATAAATCACAGCCTTAGCTTAAATACTTTAAGAAACCAGATTAATTGCTAATTAATAATGGAAAAAATGGCTTTAGTATGAAGAGACAAATCAAATACTAGTAGGATCCAGCAAAACTCTGGCTTTGACTCACACACAAAAGAGAGCACACACAAAAATTATTTAATTGCAACTATTGTTAATGAAAGAAAAAACCTGGGATGGCTAGCTTCCATCAACATGAATCTTCATTAGTCTTCCTCACTCCAGATCAAAGTGCTCGGTCATTAAAGAGTCCCGGTGTATTGATGCTTGTTTTATCACCAATCCTGGAGCCCATTATGGGCCAGGAGGCTGCTTCTCAATATCCGCTGATAGAGGTGACACTCTGCATCACTGATAGGGAAATGTATGGCCTGTTTCGACTGACCGTTCACACTACCCCAAAGGCACAGAGCAGTTATTGGCTTGAGCAGCTCCACTCACGTTCATTCACTTCCCGTCGGACCCTTTTTCCTTAACTCTTTCTCGCATCGAGTCGCTAGCTGACCACTAGACAAGCTCAATGGCTCGCTCTTGCTCCCATTCAGTCACGTAGAGCATAGAATCTTGTAGTGTTTCTTTACTGTCATTTACTTGATTGAGCAGCATATGCTTTCTGCAAACAAATGACTTGTTTACTTCACTAAAGCAGTTTTATTTCCTCGATTGGTGGCCCAGCAGTCTCTACTATATCAAGAGCACACATCGTGTGTTTGAAGGCACTGCCAGGAAACACAGAATGTTCTGTACCCAAGAAGAATTGTTGTCTTGGGAACAGTAACATTTAAGACAGAAGAAAAACAGATCTTCATTAAATTTCCATCAAGTCACTATGAAACAAGTGAAACAACAAAGCAGAGGTTGAATATCCTGTTGCCATACTGTTTGTAATATGTACCCTTTAACTCAAATCAGTGTCTGTTAGTCCCTATTTTTTCCCTAGTTGTAATAAGACATACAGTGTGCTGTTCAGAAATGTACACTCTTGACATCTACCCTCAGACACACTCTCTCTCAACATTAAATTTCCACCTCAAACGCCTACTTTTCACCCTAATGCTTGAAGTATCTCTTCATGAATTTTGATAAAGACATTAAATTTTAATGTAAATGCTTAATGCTTGATGTACGTCTGGGTGTCAGACAGATTTTATTTGAAGAAAAGGAACCATATTGGTAAAATGTTTAATGGTAGTACTGTAAATGAATATAATTTCTAACCAATCACACTAATGTCAAATGTTTCAGACAAACAATAAATAGAACACAGTATACACATGTGCAGTGTGACAGCCCCACTGATTTCTAATTTTAGATTTTGTAAGATTAAAGACAAGAGAGGGGAAAAAAGTTTGATAACTTTAATTTTAATTATTCATACAGATGGAATAATTCCACTCATAATGTTGTCACTCTCTAGAGAAGCGTCATTCAAATTTAATAGCAGAGCAAGAGATAACCATTTGGCCTAATTCAGTGTCTGTAAGTATTTAGAGGATCTGGTTCTGAATGTTTGTAATAGTCCCACATGGTTGACCATGAGGGGCAGTTTCTAAATTTTGTATCAAATATTTCAGTGATTTTTTTTGTTTATTTTATTTTTATTTATTTAACAGCATTTCAGTATTACTGTCTTCAGTCATAACCTGTTGTAGTAACCACATCATTATTATTGAATTAATGGGAGAAAGACAAAAAAAAAATGGCACAGCGCAATGAATTACATTGTCATTATTTTTTATTATACTAGACTATGTTATTCTTGACTTTGAGACTGTTAAAAGAACAGTAATATAAAATGCTGAAAGCTGGTCTGAATTAGTTAGTAACTTAAATCACAAACTTCCTGAAATCTTCCTGAGCAGAAACATATTCTTTTACCATTCTGTCATGAAAGTTGGCCAGTGTTCAAATATAAAGTGTCACAGTTTGAGATAACATGTCTGCCTAACATGTCATATCTTGTCACTTTTGTTGGCTACTGTCCACCAACCAGTTACCATGTAGTTATGTCCAAAACTGTCTCATAGCAATTGCTTTCATATACTACAAAACTAAAACAGTAAATACACTTGAAAAGTAATGTTTTTATTGTTATCATTGTCATTACTATTACAATGAGGAAACATTTTTGATGAACATATTTGCAAAATCACAAAATGTCCACATTGTACATTAAAAACTTCCCTTCAGCTGGTCATAAATAAAGAAAGAATGGAGCTGTAAATCATTCACTAAAGATGAAAGACACTCTAAAGAGAAATAACAGAAGTATAAAGACTTCAGTTGTATTTGATGTGTGTAATAGTATAGTTTTATGTAAATTATTTTCCGTTCTTAATGTTTTGGCAACCATTGCAGTCTTGCTCTTCCTTTAGCTTCATTTGATCCTTATGAGTTCTGGCTCCAACAGATGGCACTCACTGGTCTGGTTCAGTCTAAAGGGAGACAGCCCTTCCCCCCTCCATCTTTCTTTAAGGACAAAAGGGACTTTTTTCTCTTCCCCAGGGCTACAGCACGCTCCCCTGCCAATCAAGAATCAGTGATTGAATTAGTGCCAGGTCCGCTAGCTGGTGCTTCCGATGAACGTCAGACAGATCCAGAGTAGAGATTAGGCGAGTGTGAAGTTCACCCTCCTTCAGAAGTCCTCACATGCATCTCTTTCTCCCAAGCTCTCAAAGGCACCTCAGAGGAAGAGAGCTCTCGGCTGACAGGCCCTGAATCGTCCAGCCTGTGCAGAATGCAAACAAGGCGGATGCCCATCTCTTCCTTCTCAACTCTCTAGGAAAGAAAAAAAATGCATAGATACTATATTTAGGATGCAGTAGAAGTTCTCATGCTATTTCTAAAGAGCTTGTGGAGTTTGCAAGATAAAACTGCACCCAAGATACAGCCTACAGCACAAATATGGTGTTGAATTTCATAGCACAATCTGACAGATAACATGCACCTTTTTCTTTGAGTGTCTGTCTCATTGGTATTATATGGTTTACATATACTCCACTATACTATATTGTACTAAAAGTTTTGTGAATCAAAACTTTTAGTAATATTAAACTGTAAATGTGGTTTAATTACAGATGGCTAATAAGATAATCTATATTGCTGTGTGTATGACTTGTTTCAGTCAGATAGTCTTGTGTTTATTGCTGTTCAGACAGTGATATACTGAACACATGGAAGACCCTTCCTCAACCCAAGCCTGAAGGAGATTTTGCGCAGGTGAATCCAGCAACTCCAATGTCATGCAGCCAAGTGTGGTGTAGATATCATGCTGGGAGAACACCAGAGAAATGTTTCAGAGAGCAAACCAGCAGAACACCCTCTGGCTTGACAAACAATTTAGGCAGCATCACTTCAATAATCCACAATACTTTCCCTGTACGTTGCCATTCCTCAAAACAAAAACAGAGGCCAGTGGTTCAGCAATGATTTAGGAAGAGCAAGCAAGAACCATAAAGATGGTGTGTCACTGAAATAAAAAGCTTTGTGTAAGCTTTTCAGGAAAGAGAGGTGGTTTATTTGACTTTGTCTGGAGAAGTGCACAGCATCAGATTCTGGTCAGGGCCCTGCACAAAGACAGGGACAAAGACCACATTTGTGTAAAATACCAAATACAGAAATAGCTTTGCACATCACAAGCATAATTTCAGAACCAATTTGAGCATTTCCTCACACTTTTTTCACACATTTTCATTTCACATTGCATGAAGTTTAGATAGAAACTGGCATCTGAAGAAGTTTGCAGTTTATTCTTACTGATAAGCTTAATGGAAAACATCTCATGACACTTTTTCAGAAATGACAAAGTGCCCATTTAGTCTATCTATGACATGATGTATCTATCAGTCTTAGTCATTTTCATTCACAGTTAGAAATACAACTCTTAGCTAAACATTTTAACGAAATAATCAGGAGGAACTTGATTTTCCACTAAGAGTTTCTAAAGCTACATTTCTTTGTGGAAACACTGTGTACATTTAGGACGGATCATCTCACAGCACATCATCTTGACCTCTGGTCCATCAAAATACAAGCAAAGAAGGTGTCAAAACTTTGCATTAAATATGTAATCCCTGATTATTCACCAGTCTCGATGGTGTTATTTTTTGCATCATTTGGGGCTGAATGTTTAGTCAGTTTAATTAAGATCAAGTTAAAGACCTTCTACTGGTTATTAATTTGCCGGATGGTATTTGGGTGAGTGGCAGTTAAATGCAAAAGTAAATAATGCCAAATGCTGAACACTACACTGGACTATATGGAGCCAGTTGGTAGGCTTATTTTCAATCTAGTACAAATTGTCCAGGATGAAATATTTCCCCAAATACCACTATGAGTCTGACAAAGTAAATGTGCCAGTTTTAAAAATACAGAGGGATGACAGCGCCATTCAACACGACGCTTAACGCTCTACTCTACTAATGATAACACAGACAGCTGTACTGGCAGTGTTAAAATTTGCCATACAAAAAAATTGCAAATGATAATCACATTTTATGCCATCAGCTGTGGGTAATGTGATACTGGCCAGAATCCCATTATCATCATAGTTATTATGGACCACTGCTGTGCAAGCAGTACAAACACAGTCTTAGTGACTGCCTTAGAGTTGTACTTTGAGCCAGATGGAGATGCAGAAAGAAGAAAAGAGACAGAAAGAAGAACAGATTTACTGGGCTCTTACTGAAATCCTTTTTGAGGCTTTTAAATGATGAGCTATCTCAGGTCACAACATGACTTCAAGACAAAGGAGTAAAAAGAAAAGAATTTAAATTTGCAAAAGAAAGAAAGATTTTATCAGACTTCTAAAAGTAGCATGGAGACAAAATGAAACACCTGCCAACCAACTCGGATGCAATCATATGGAGACACTGAGAGTGCTGTTTTATTTGATATGGAGGGGAAGTGCAAGCAGTACTAACAAACAACACTGGGTCTCCAAACACAACTTGCCACACAGACTGCTCTGAGGAAATGGTCTTTTACTATATGCTACATCTTACTGTACATATTTCTTTCAGAGCAGTTCCACAGTGTAAGAAAGTCTTAGGCTTTGTTTTTGAAAGAAAATCAGTAGAATATTCTAATATTGTGATGAGCTGGCATTGATTGTGACATTCAGCAATTGTTAGAGCTTTTACCAGTTCTGGATTTGCCATTTGAGTCTGAGTGCTAAAACCCTTTTCATGTGACGCCTCAGAGGAAATAATCTGTTTGAAGCCATTATATGACTGGACTAGTAATAATTGAAAGATGTTCATTTACACTAAACCTCTACTGACCTTCAATCATTTCAATACACAGTGATGGACTGAATGTTTCAAGTGAGATCAAGAAAAATAAAACCTACAGTGGGTCCTGCAGTGACAATAGGAGGAAAATAATCTGCTGAACTAAATCGTTTCTGTACCTGATATGAGTGAGTTGACAAGAGGTTTGCAGAGCTCAGCTCCTGTGTAATATGAGCAGTTGTAAAGAGTCTGCCAGACTTGAGGATACACACACAAATCAGCAATTTAATCTTTGAATCTGTCAGAAAAGAAACAAAATATATGCTCTAAGTTTAAATGTAGTACAAAGTACATAAATACAAAGAAATGTGCACATATTTTGCAAAATTTTGCAGTTCAGTTGATTTCAATAATAGCTTGTTGACCATTTGACATTTCATCATGTTTATTTTAAAAAGCTTTAACCTGTACTTAAAACCGTGAGGTGTAAGCTGTGTTTTCCTGTATTCAGTGTGACTTATTGTATTGCTTATTGCATTTGCACTGTTGAGCTAATACTAAATCGATCAACAAGAAATCCATTTTCAGACAGAGTTGCACAGACAGCCTTGAGTGCTGAAAGAAACAGTTTTATTCCACGCAAGATGTGTACTTTTGTGTGTGCACTATTCCAGCCGTATCCTCCAACAATCAATTTCTTGGAGTGCTGGATGCACTTGAGTGATGGGAGCGCAAAAGTAGTGACACTCAGCCATCACAGAATGAGAGCATCAAATGATTGCCTCAGAGAAATTGCTGTATCTTCAAATGTCTTTGAGAATATCTCCCATCCGTGTCTGCTTTTCATCTACTTGCTGCTCGCCAACACTTGGAAGACTTTCCTTTTGACTTATGTTATCAGTTGTGGTTCAGTGCGGCGCACAGTCTTGTGAAATGGCTGTTTGGTCCTGCAGGATGCCCATAGTGGAAATTTCATTACCTTTCCTGAAGATCCTAACCTTAGATTTACAGTTACCAGACAGCTCTGAAGACCTAACAACACTAACTCAACTTGAGTATTTTCTTTAGTTGAACAGAAAATGGACATGTGGTTACTTGACTCAACTTTCCAAATACGTAGTGCAGCTGTACAAAGTAGCTGAATTAGAACATTACAAAGACTAACATAAACATTTTCCCTCATGAGAACATAAACTAGGTTGTTTCCCAACTGTTAAATGACAGAATGGAGGAGGCAAAATATCTGGCACACAATGAACTCATTCTCTCTTTAGGAGTTTTAAGAGTTTCAGCATTTTTCCTGCCCCTCAATTCTGACATCCAGTAAACTGGCCTGGGTGTCCTCCATCAAAGGACAACACACGAAGGATTCATTCCCCAGAAATAATGGTTTCTTAACTGCCTTCTGTCATGTGAGCGATGGTAATTAGCAATAACAGGGATCAGCTACGGAAGGAACTGAAGACCTTGAGATCACTTTAGAGGATGGAAAAGCCGAAGGACTCAAATTGGAACCTTATTAGTATTTCATTAACACGCCTTTTACCTTGTTCTCCAGTGTTGCCTGGGTAATTAAAGCTCTGTCGTGTTCTCTCTCAGACCACAGGAGGCTTTTTATGGAAGGCGAAGTCTCAGTTGAACTGATGCTGTATAGCTGGAAATGACTGCAGCCTCCTCTTACTTTCTGATCATAGTCCAAGCTAAATAATTCAACTCTCAACAACTTTACATGTATTGTATATTTCAGTTCTTGGCAAAGCTGTTTTACAAGTGGGAAAAGAGGGCAAATCACTTTGCCATCATTTTATTGTTATTGTTTTCCTCATAGTGCAATAATGAATTGTGTATTGCCTCTCTGAGTAGCATGCTGTGTTCGATTGCCTTGAAGAGGACCTGTAAAGTCAACCTTCAGGGGGATACAATTTGATATTGAACTGAAGTAGAAACATTTGGAGAGAAAACAAATTTGTAAGAATGATCTTAAACTGAAGTATTTTAGTTGTGATATGGATTCAAATAAATAATTTTTTAAATGCAAATGTACAAATATCCCAGGCATTGTGAGGTGAATAGGGTACATAAACTCGACGATAAGCTGTAGCACCATGGGACTGTTGATTTTTCACTAAACTATTTCTGTTATTTGTTTGTGTGGATGTTGATTCAATTAGCACCAGTACCGATCTTCCTTATTAAAATGCAGGTCCTGCACAGAATTTATGATTGCTGCCACACCATACGTATACAAAATAACTCTGCTGATTAATTGTTTTTATTGTTATTTTATTGTCTGTGATTGGTTTGATTGAATTTGCTTCTTGAGTCACATGCAAGGTGTTTATCACCCATAAACCCAGAAAATAATTACTCAGGCTTATCTTTATGACCTTTCAAGGCAATGTTCTGTGCTGCGCCTCCTGACTCTGAGTTCTAGGAAAAGTAGCAAAGAAAATTCAATACTGCCAATAATGAATGGTAATCAGGTCTCAACCTGGAAGAGTGATTATCAGCACAGTGGCTCATGCATGGTCCTAGTTTGTCACAAGAGGCACAGTGCAGAACCTCACCAATCCACCAACCCACATACACACCTCACACCGCCTTCACCCAATGTCTCTATTCCCTCTTTTCACACTCCATCGAAAAACTTCCCTCTGAATGATGTATGGTTGAGAACAGGGTTGCGGATGTCATTTTTCACCCCATCCACTCACTTTCCACTCTCCACGTTGGTTGCTGTATGCCTGGCTGGGCTGACTGGGCCTGGGATCCTATCACGCTGTAAAATGTGATCCCCAGCATCTATATTTTTAATGGTTAAGAGTAAATTCACATGATGTATACTCTTCCCACAGGGCAGCTTTTTGGGGGAGAGCACTACTGATCCTCCGCTGTCACACAGTAGAGAACCTTTAAATCATTATATTACTTAATTTATGGCTTTGGCACCATTTGGTTGCAGTTTCTCTTGAAAATGGAGTTGACAGTTTTTCCTGTAAGATATTCTTTACAATTTCGAATGGGTGTGGTCAGTCAGCTGTCCACAATGTACAATCAGGAGTCAGCTCCCATAAGAATGGGTAATTGTTTACGAGAACTTCATCCATGAATTGCACTGAGCGTAGCACCACTAGTAAAAACCCTGATGTTCATTTCACTTTTTTGTACTGTCCCCTGAGCTGTTAACTCCTAAAGCGATAATGTGGTCTCTGTGGTCATTCTGTGTTAATTTTTTGATGCGGAAACAATTAATTTTCCCTGCTGTGTAGTGGCATAAATTAATAAGTAAGAATAGTATAGAGTTTCTTTACTAAAAATAATAATAATATTCAGTATATTTGATGTGTTTTCAATATTCTTTAGGCCTTAATATTATTCTCTCTCTCTTTTTTCTCTCTTCTGCTTCCCTTGATGTAGGTAAGTGTTTTTGTTTTGCTATTTCTGCTGCTGTATGTACCTATGTATTTGTCCACTCCATTTCATCCAGATTGCTCTCGGCAAAGAGGAAGGAAATTGGGAAACATTTGCATTATTCTTTGTGAAGTTATTCTGTTGAAAACTTTTTTTTTCTGATTGCCAGAGAAGCAACTTTTAGTTATGACCTAATTAAGTCAAAAAACAAAAAGAAATATGCTTCTGATTGCGTATATGACTAACTAACAAACAATAAAAGAGAAATTATAGAGAAAATACTATTTGCAATATGTATCTATATATCTATAATATATAGCCATACATATTTTTACATTATACCATTTACATAAGTGCCATAATTACCTCCTTGTAGGGCAGCAAGTAATAATGATTTGCATTTATTGATGTGACATTTATTTTCTTGAATAGAAAATAGTGGAAAATACCAATTATAATTTCATAAAGCACAAGGTGTTCAGATGTCTTGTTGGTCAGTCAAAAGTCTATTTCATGTCCTTTGTATTAATGGAACGTAGTCTTTCCTTGATGAGTAAAGCAAGTTCTACTTACCATTTCAAGACAGTATGTGTTTCTATGTAGTGAAGCTGTATCAGCACAGCAATTGTCATTAAATCCTATTTCCCTCTACAGAAGCAGTGTGTGAATATGGATGTGGACTGTGTGTCAGATGTCAATGGAATCTTAGTTAAACCTTAATGAAAGAACTTCATCCTTCGTGCTTCTTCTCTGGGTCACCTCTATTTGGCAGTTTAGAAAGAGCAACTTGGGTCTTCCGTTGCCATGGAGACTGTTGTATTTTTTTCCAAGTGCAGTCACAGTCAGTATTTAGATCCCTTACAACTCTGATGCAGTTATGTTTTTTTTTTTTTTTTTTTTTTTGTAATGAGTGGGTTAATTAATACCTATGTAATGAACAATGCCTCTGTCAAAGGGAAGCTGAGATTCAGCTTTGATTGACTGTTGAATGGTTTTGATGGTTTTGATAGAGACAATAATAGTGATTTTGCTATCTCGGCATGCTTGAACCCGCAGAAGATAAATGACATAGCGATGGTGTTCCCGGTTAGTCTGCATGGAAAGTCTAACACACATTCACTCCCTGAGTTTAAAGTTATAAAAATCAGTTTGATGGTGTGGAAAGGCACTGAATTCTTAACGGATGAGGCTAGTGAGGAGCAGAGAGTTTGAGGAAAGGATTGACTCACTTAGGCGAGTGCTGTAGTGTAGTTTCTCTGGGATTCAGACTAGTATAGCTCAGAGAGGTCATTAGGATTCCACACAGTTTTGATCTGGGAGGCTGCAGCATGTTCCAGTGTGTTCCAGAGAGAAAGGTGGATGTTGGAGTTGTTCTCATGTTGTTATGTAAGCTGGGGTTGAGACCAGGCTTTTCAAAGATAGACGGCAATACCATCGTGCCTTTTCTCTCACCCGGTTCAGATATTTTATCTGGCAGTTTCCTCCCGTGTACAGTATCTTCTGATCATTCCAGGCAAAACAGGAGTATTTTCTAAATTCATGGTTTTCTCATTATTAAATACTCTTTAGAAATAGACCACACATAATGTACCTGCTGATTACCTGAAGAAAAGCAGCTAAAAATTTGCCTGTGCAATACATTTCTTTTCAAAACAAGCAAATAAGCTTGAGACAGAAGTGAGGGAAGGAGATCAAGTTTACAATTTCGGCATCAGTGCTTACACCCACAGTGAGCATAATACTAGCAGAAAGCATCTGTTAGCCAGTAATGAATTCAGACCCTTGCCCCATAGCCGTCTATCTAGGCCAGGAAACTGCTAGAAAGACTTATTTGCTATACCTGAATTTCTGTGGATCTATATGAAGCAACATCTCCCTAAAGCAGGCCTAATCTGGGAGGCTGACCTGTGCTGCCCTGGGCTAGATCAAACTCAGGACTGAAGCCAAGGCTCTCCCACAGTCCCAGCTATGCCACCCTTTGATAGTCGAAGGCCCAAATCCTTTAAATGTCGGGCAGACTTTGAGAGACACTACAGCTCAGGAAAAGAAGCAGCCACTTGCCGGGAGCTTACATTCTCTTGGGAAAAGCAATGTCCCACTTTCAGAAAGGGGGGAGAGCACCTTCACATCACTTCGGGCACCACTTGGAGGCTGTAGCAGCAGGTATGAGGACATTCATAGTCCCAAATGGTTTTGTGGATGCAGAGAAGTGGCCTCCATCTTACTTCTTCCTGTCTCATGCATCACACCTATGAAGTGATGGAGGCTAGGAGTAGAATCCAGAGGGAGTCCAGCCTACAATGCAAAGTGCTGGCTGACACCTTGCATTGTGTTACTCACACAGCAGAAGTGCACACACAGCCATGCAGACTATGTCTAATGAATGAGCATTTTTTATTAATTACGATTTGCATGCATTCTGAATTTAGACTACTGGTCAAAAGGGCTAGAACACCAACATTTTTCCAGATGTTATTTAGATGTTAGTAAGTTACATAATTCAATATCTCAGTGGTTCTAAAATACACACTCATGATGTTCTTTGTACAATGGAAATGAAATACTGTTCAGAAATTTCATCCCAACACTGTTACAGAAGCTCCCACGAATGTATTGCACTTCTAGGTTTTGTTTTTTTTTTTTTTGTTTTTTTTTTGCTTTCACCTTCTATCCAGTTTAATAAAAACCAGCTCCATGGGGTTTAGGTCTAGACACGGTGCTGGTTTTCCATCATTTGAAGCCATCATCTAGTTCTTATCTTCTAATGTTTTGGATCATTATCTTGCCGTAGGATGAACCCCTGACCAACCAGTCTGTTTCAGTTTTCCTCATATAAAGGTCAGATTTCATTATAACTTCAGCCAGACACCTGCAGTCGAGTGGCTTTCCACATGTGGCTTTGTTAGCACAGTAATTCATTGGATTCAGTGTCTTTAATATTTGGCTACGTAAATGAAGACATACGTCCCAGATGTATGCCTCTCATCTGTCTCCAGCAAGTTAAAAGAAAGTTAACAGAAAGTTAAGCCAGTTTAGCGGAAATTGTTATCATTTTTATACAATTTGGGCCTGTTCATCTTAATATGGGGATAATAACGCAAACAGCTCGGGGTTCCATCCTCACTGGTATTACACACTCAAATTAGCTTTAGATTGTATCTTTGTTTTCAGATTTGCCTCCATTCTTAGTTACTTGTTGTCATTTAGGGGACGCACATAAGGCAGTGCAGAGAGCTTGTGCAGAATCCTCTGAAGGACAATTTCTGGGGGATCTCTTGGGGTGGGTGCTCAGAAGTAGATAAATGTTTCATTGCCATTGGGCAACAGGGACAAAGAGTTTTCCTTGGGTATCGAATTGGAAGAGAAGGCGTTGGGTGGGTGAAAGAGATGAGGTGAAAGAGGATATGATGAACTGAGAAAAATGGAAATAGAGAGAGAATGATGCAAAGATAGTGGTTGGGGGGGTTGAGAGCTATGAAACATGAGACCAAGAAAGGTGGGAGGGCAGGCATTATTATAGTGATAGAGACAAGCTTATTGTGGAAGTGGAGATGAATGAAAATGAAAGTGATAAATGTGCACACTAACACTTCGGGGTATAAGGACACAGAGAAAGGAAAAGTTCCCTCATTCTCAGGGCCTTCAAGATACTTACTGTATCTTCTTCAGGGATATTTCCTCTGTGGTGACACAACAATGCAATTGCAGACAGCAGCAAAGGTAGACTGTAGATGTCAACAAGCTCAGTTACACTGACAGCACACTGGTTTTAATTGATTTGATAATGTTCAAAGTGGGGTTAGACTCCATTATCTTTTCAGGGCAAGAAAATTGACATATAGTCTAGAAGTGAAATATTACTGGCATTTCAGATAAATTGGTATCATTGTAGCAGTGTTTTAGCAGATAAGAGCCAGTATGCAAGATGCTCCACTGTCATGTGTCTAGGGGGAACACAGGTTATTATTATTATTTTTTTTATTCAATCTGGGATTGTCCAGCTACTTACTTTGTATCTCATTTAGATTTAGATTTAGCTTGAGAGTGACTTAAAATAGAGGTGGCACGGGAGAGGAAGTCTCAGTAGACAGTCTTTTTGCCAACATGGGTATGTGTAGTTCATGAGACAAGGATCTTAACCACAACATCATCTTCGGGCATATTTTTCTCTTTGAATCTGTATTCCCACACCTTGGGGAAACCGGAAGCAGAACTGAACTAAGAGCCCAGCAGTTTCTCGTCTCTGCTCTCCCTTTCTCTCATCTTTTCTGCTTCCCTCTCTCGTGTGAGAGAAAGTCTGAAGTAGGTTAGCACTCAGCACTTGCACAAGGGAGGAAATTGAAATGCTGAAGTAAGGAGTAGCTTGGGAGAAGATGGAGGAGCTATAAGCGGGACAAAATTGCCCCGCCATGATGAGAAGGAGAGACACATCTGCTCAGACACAGGGGAGTTCCTCCACTGGCCAATCACTGAGGTGTGCTGCCATCGTTTATTCTTCATTCCAATCTTGGTTTAGTGTCAACACCAGCCTTATGAATACTTTTTTTCTTCTTTTTCGCTTGTTGTATCCACATCCCTTCCAAAATTACATTGCCACGCTGGGGTATACCGGTTTGTGAGTAGGGATTTAATACACTTCAGAATGAAATGGGCATCCTCCTGCCTTTTCCTGCTCTGTTCTTATGAGAGATTACCCCAGGGACTGTGATCAAGCAACAAGAATTCAAGCTGCATCTTCGTTGGCCAGGGCCATGTAAGCAGCACACAATACACGCAAGTGCACACACTGGGCTCACCTATGCAAGCGCAAAACACAGTCACACACACACGCACACAGCCGTCTTACTGTAGTATGCTCAAGCTAAACCATATTCTCCCCCTCTCCTCAGCAGTTCTTTTATTATAGTGCTCCCTTGTGGCATATCTTCTGTATTCGTTTTGTCACACTACATCACTTTCAGTCTACTCTCCTTCAAACACTGCATCTATAGCACAATATGAGATTCCTTTTTTTTCCTGGTGACATTGATAATTCCAATTTTATGCTGAGGTGTATTACACCCACTGCTTAAATTGGATAACAAAAAACAATGTACACTTCCGAGGGAATTCACATCTCAAAACCCATTTGATCAGTGTTTGAAAGACACATGCTGAGATCTGTTGACAAGAATGTTTACGCTCTGACTGCGTAGCAAATATCTTGTTGATTTGTGAGAAAGTGAAAGAGACATGGGAGAGTGATAGAGACAGTCCCAATTCAATAACCCATAACATGTTGCAGGTCTGACTCTTATCAGTACTGTTTTTAAGGGTTGTCACTGCAATGAATATTTGCCACAGAGCCAGGTCACTTTGCTGTATTCTCCCCAGCTTTGTTACAAACAGTACAGTTTCCATATGACATGTCCTTGCGGTAGGAAACCTGCATATTTGTCAGACTTCCTTTTTACTGTTTGGATACAACACGTTCATATCAAGCACCTTATTAACACATACTTTATCAGGAGCGCATTTACTGTACACCAAGTTTATACAGTAAGTAATGTACCTTATAAATCAAAATCATCGTAGTTTATCTAATCTCTTGAATAGGATAGAAAACTTCTGGTATTAAAAAAGCACAGAAATTGCAGTTATTAATTTAGTTTCTTTTGTTTTTCTTCCATTCATTTTGTTGCTTTTCAGTTAATCACTAATTCAGACTTGAGGTGAAATGCTTCTGTGAAGATAGACATGAACACCTTGGAGAGCCTGCACAGAGAACTGAGCGGGTGATCCAATCCCTGTTGGGAGGTGAGCTTGAAACAGAGAAGAAAAAACAAAATCCGTACAAGTGTAAAAGAAACAGCTACATACATACAGTCTAAGGACTTTGCTGAAGAGATCATGTTACTAGTACTTCATCCTTTGGTTAAGCTCAGGGAAAATCATAATGCAGCATGGCTAGACCCATCTTCAAGTATTAGAGCTACAAGTGGCTTTATCCTGGGACTCTGGCCCTTTTCCCCCTAGGGAGCCTCTCATTTGAAGAGGCCAGTGGTGGTGACTTGTCCAAGACCTGCCCCTTTGCCCCTATATCTCACCAACCACTGAGCTGAGACTAGCTGCTGGGCAACAATTGGACTTTGTCATCTCTTGTATGTCTGCTACAGAATACAGAATTCTTTGCCTCCTTCTACCCTAGTTGTCGGTGAGATAGACTTTGCAGTGTTGGTGAACAGCAGCTCAGGTGAGCTTTCCCACATTCCACCAAGGACCAGCTGTCTTCTGAGGACTATGTAAATTACAGCAAAGGTTCTAGTAACCTTAAGTCTGTGGATACAGTCAGAGTGTCCTGATCCTCCCCTAGTTCCTGAAGGCTTGACCAGTGTGGAATAAGGTCACCCCATGACTTAGAATCAAGCAATGCTACGTCCATTTTCATTGAGCTAAAGTTACAATACATAACCTCTGTTTCTCTGTTGTTTGAGATTATAAGTCACATAAGACGTGGGCAGTTAGAAAATGATGCACAAGGAAGAGAGAGTAAATGAGAATTTGAGAGTGTTTAATTGATCATGATCATCACCACTGCTGTTCTGAGATGCCGGCCCTGCTTAGAAACAATGTAGAGGAGCTACAGATCACCATGGCCCTTGTTCCCCACTATATTATAGAATAATATACACTATATATGGACACATTTGATAGGGTTTGTTTTTTGTTTTGTCTTTTTCATGTCTCTTAGTCACTGACAAAACCCACCTGGAAAAGCTGTTCAGCAGTTTTAACAATTAGCAGCCTGATCAGTGGTTAAACTGATATCCGGTTAGAAAATGGAGAAAACATTTGTAATTGACTCCACACAGTGTGCCTGTAAGAAGATTAAGTGCCTAACAACTGGGAGAAGGCTCAATGTCCTTCCCTACAGGATCAACACATAAAAGACCTCATCTTCCCTGGGGCCATTTCACTATTGAACAATATGTACAGTAAAGGCCACTGACCAGTCCTTACACTGTAGAACCTTCAACAGTGTTGTTTACTGCAGCAGTTCTAAAAACGTGCAGGAAGTTGCATACATCTGTACGGTATTCAACCTTATTTTCCATCATGCTGTGCAAATTTTATAGCTACATTGTCTGCTGTTATGCGCTGACATACAAAGCATGCCCATGGGGCATAGTGAGGATCCCTACCTCTGTTTGGTTACTCACATACAGAGATGCATGTTTACAGAGAGCCAAGTCATATAAGGAGAATTACACGCAAGGACTGAAAAAGAAAAACAAGATACAAGAACTGTAAAATATGATATACTGTATATACGTGTCTGTCTAGTGGATTTGAAATGGCACTCTGTGTGCAGAGACAATATTTTATGGAATACAGTGCTATTCAGCAACTGTAACACCTTGTCTATACTGCAGGCAGCATGTCAGCTGCACAACAGCAGCAGCTACACTCGTCTGTCAGTGTCTGCACTACTCAGCATTCGTAAATGCTCACAGCGCAATACACAGCTCTGGGTACTTAAGCATTTGAGTTAGAACTGAGAAGACTACAAACATGGTTTGGGTTGGAGTTACATGCATAAATGCAAGTGAAGCGTGAGTTGTTATGTGGCTAGTGTAGACAGGTGCATTGATTAAGACCAAAGTGCATTAGTGGCAGGACTTTACCTGATTTGTGCTTGTAAAATATCCACTGTGTCCGCGTCTCCTAACCTAATACCAGAAAATTTTCTCTCTCTCTCCATGTTAATCTGCAGAGCACGTGTGGTTGTCAGTAGACCCTTCTAGCAGTAACAGAACAAACAGGTACAGGTGTTGTAGAGAAAGGGGAGATTATCCACTTGCTAATTGATCGCAGATCTCATCATTCTTTCAGACAGATAAAAAATAAATAGATTAAAAAATGCTAAAATTATATACTTTGATGGCTGTTAATATACCTGGGTGGCCTGTCCAAGTAAAATGTATGTGTGTGAGAGTGTGGGTCTGAAATTAAGGCAATAGCTGGTGGGATTGTATCTCCACTGGAGAATTGTTGCAGAGTGTTGGGACTGTAGGGTATGGCTTTGCTGACATGACAACAAGAATTTCTAGATTGTGCTTAAATTGTGTTCACTCTTCCCCAGAGTTCTGTGTAAGTGAAATTCAGGATGCGACTTAGTTCACTAGATTTTAAAAATCCTCCCCGAAAGCAGCTAGAGCTGTCAGTTCATGCACCCCGGCATGATCAGATGATAAAATTTGCATTGAAAAGACAGGTGTGACCACAGCTGCAGTAATGTTCCATAAAAAGGCAGCTGGTTAAGTCCTAGCAGGGATGGATGGGTAAACTGTCACCTGTGATGCACTGCTATATTTGCATTGCTCTTTTAATACATACTGTAACTAAATGCACACGCACATACACACGTAAACAGTCTACCACAGTAAGTCATACACATTCCATGCAGATACCTTACACTATGCACATATAAGCTTACAAGCAAGTGCCGTAGAGGGCAAATATAAATGTATGCACCATCAGCACCATCATTACTTCCTTAGTCATTCACACAAGCTACAGTCATGCATGCAAATATATTAAACACATACACACACACACACACTTATTGCCCATGCTTACACAGTGTGAGACTTTTTATTACATGTAAGACAGACTGAGTGACGCCAGGCACCCAGTAGTCACCCTCCTCTTTCTTGCAATCTATTCTTACCTAATTATTGGGGGGGGGGGGCTTGAGACCAGCCTTAATTTGACACTATGCAGTGTGCAATTAATCAAGGCCGTTGCTAACTGACAGCCTTAATGTACGCACTCAGCTCCTCTGTGATTGTCTGCTGGCTGCGTGTTCCTTCAGTGCGTAGCCTCAGAACTCAGACAAGCATATCCTTCAAGAGAGGCTACACATACAAGGACACTTCCACTGAATTGAATGGTGGGGTGGAGTGCTGAATGAGTACATCAATCTTTGCTTACCCACACCCACCTCTCAGTTGCACCGTGGTAATAACTGTGTTAGAAATATCAGCCTTTGATTCTTTATAATACCGAAAGGCTCCTACTCAACTGAAGCATTTGTGGGGGCAATTCGTTTTGATTTTAAAACAATTCCCGTTTTTCTGTTTGTTTTTCATTTGAGTAAAGGAATGAAGGCTCTAAGATTATATAAAAGGGAGAAGGCAAGTGACATGGAGACAAAGGCAAGCAGGAGTGTTTTTAAGGTTTTCAAATAGTCCTCTGGCACTTAAAGTTTCTACTGCTCTCAGATAGAGAGAGAGTGAGGATGTTGCCTGAGGTGTAATGCAATGACAGAGATATGGCTACATTTACACCTGGAAAAAACTTTTCAGAGAAAGTCTGCATTCTCCAGAGATCTGACCTCTATGAGGATGTGATGGAGTGTTCTATAAAGCATTAGTTCTAAACTTGAGGGCACAATTCAGGTGCATTACACCTCCAGAAAGACCTTTTTATGTTGTATCTCAGGGTCAGACGTTGGACATATAGGGCTCATCATGGCACTTAGGAATCACAACCACTTTAACTGTTCACTCACTTTTAAGTACCATCAATGCACAGTGTGTATATATATATATATATATATATATATATATAGAGAGAGAGAGAGAGAGAGAGAGAGAGAGAGAGAGAGAGAGAGAGA